>APFE030738461.1:4822-62633 GCA_000404065.3 Pinus taeda | reverse complement strand
AATTTAATTAAAAAATTGGATATCAAATTATATGATAATCATATTTTTGAATTCAAGCCTTTGCGATCTATATTGAATAATTAAGAAAATACTTTCAATAGTAATTACATAAGAAAGGTTTTGCCTATACATTTCAAACCATGGAGCGTGGTTCATCATCGAGATAAGATAGTGTCCTCACAATGAACGAGAGTGGATGTCTTGAAAAGCATCGGCAAAACTTCTTCTATATGATTACTACCAAAAATATTTTCTTAATTAACCATATTTCTTAAGTTAAATGCTTTTGTGATTCATGATTTAAACTAAAATCTAGTAAAAAGTCATATAGAAAACATAAAATTATGACAAAGTATAAAAACATTTTGTTTCAAAATAATATATATATTTTAATAATTAAAATTTAAAGCATTAAACCAAGAAATCAATTAAAAAGGAACTTTCTTAGATTTTAAGATAAAATGTTAAAACTAAAATATTTTAATATGACCTATTTTTGTCAACGCCATCCTAAGAAGCCATGGCAAAAGTATTCGCTAAATTAAAGAATTTTCGGATCAATTTGATTAAGAAACATATAATTATTTTGATGATATTATTTTGATTTTGATAAAAACATGTGTGGTGGGGCACACTTAAATATAAATTCCAACCTTTGCTTTGCTTTGCTTTACAGCTGGAAAGTTTGAAAATTTGTGGGGTCACTGTTTACGTAGGGCCCACAACATCTTGTGTTTTTGTTGCATTCGTTTGCGTCAAAGTTTTAGGCTATCCTTTTCTTTTACTTTTTTTGCGTCCCCGACTCAAATCATTTACAGTGACAGTGAAAACGCGTTTATTACTCAGAGAGAGGGGGGTCGGGAAAAGATCGAGGTGGACGGGCAAAGCAATTTGGAAGGGTACGGATGAGGCCCAAATTAAAATAAAAGATTAAAAATATTCTATTTAGAAATTAATTTTGGAGGAAATTTCAGAAGTAAAAGTTACTCTCACTTGTATTTTTTTTTTTTAAATAATAAAAAACTTAATTTTTTAAGGAGAAAGGAAGTAGATATAATTATGTTATATAATTTGTGTAATAATAATTTATCGTTTAATTCTTAATAGCCGAACAATAGTGAGTAGTTCACAAATTAAGGTTTAATACTAGGATGAACCTAGAGTAATTTTCCATAGAGGTAATATTATGTTTATTTGTTTCATGTTAGTTTTTTGGGCAATATTTTCAAGTTTAACATTACAATAATGAAGATCTCTTCAAACAATTGATTGTGGAGTGGCATGTTTTATGTTGTTTAGAGCTTCGCCTAGTTTAGAATTTGGAATGTTGTGAATACCACAGGTTCTTGAAAACCTCCTATTCATATGGCTTAGATTGATTGTCTAGCATTTTGGTTTTGATAGACAATACATAAGCATGTTTATTAATAATCTCGTCTTTAAGCATATGTGTAATCACCTTTTTGTGCATGTTAATGAATTCTGATTTTTGCTTAGCTTTAAACACTATGTTTTCAATTTCATTCCATTTATTATTTGTTGTATGTATGCTCACCATTATCTTAGTAGCAATTGTTATGCATTTTTTTCCTACTCATTTGGATGACTAACTTAACTGATTTTTGGCCATATCCTAGTCATTTCTACATTTCAATTAACATATAGAATTCACTTAACACTTTTTATAACTCATCTTACGAAAAAATTTAGCAATCTTATTGGTTATAATGATTACAAATAGTCACTTTAACTTTCCATGCATTCATTTTACTTAGCATTACTTTGCATAATAGATAGACTTAGAATAGTTGCTAATACTACAATTTAAAAAACAAATTTACAACTAACTTAAGACTCATTTGTTAATAATCTTATGAAGAATGGCTTCACTAATTGATTTAACTAAACAACCTAATTGCATAGGTTTAGGGAATCTAGTTCTTAAACCAATCTATGCTACCATCATTATTTTCTCCTTGACAACCTAACAAGGGTGTTTTCCATGTTCTTAAATGCTATCCACGTCAGGCATCAACACAAATGGTGACCATACTATGGAATGAAAACTCTTTATCTGTTAATGATTCACACTAATGTATGTTCATTTGTCCTTGTAGATTCCAAATAATTCAAGGCCAGTCCAACTTCAAGCCTCTATTTAAAAGTAAATCAAGAAGGTGATTTCTTTGTAATTTTGAAAAGCTAGCATCCCAATCATCTATAACAAAGGGACAGATTCCTTAGATCAGCTCAACGCTTGTAAATATGATTTCTTCTAACTAATAGAATAGTTTAGGTTTTGGGTATAGTACTTTATCTTTTGGTTCCATTATAATAGGAAACATCTTTAGCCAATTTAATTCCCTGCATATTGTAACACCTCTGACCCCCTTATGTATTATCGCGCTTTGGGGGTGTTACCATCGCGCTTTGTTACCACTCTATGACATTTCGCACCCCCTTAAAGGATCTTGGCCTATGGGAGTGTTACACGTTTGACCCGATCTCCAAGGTTTGTTATGAAAATGGGGTGACAACAACCTATTTTCTCAAAATATTCATATTCTAAAACAAATTCCACCATCATGTTCAGCTCATCAAGAGATTTATGGCGATATAAATTTTATGTCAATCAGAGTCCTGGGTAGAGAGTTGTGTCCCCCTAGAAATTTAGCCCATTTAAGAGGCCACATCATCCAAGGAAGCTTACATGTAACTCATGTGGTCACGCTTGGCCCATGTGGTAACACACCACCACCATGTGGGAGTCCACATGGCACACATCATACCAATACCGACATATTTTCTCCCTGGTATCATGGTTTCTTAGTACTATCCTCCCTAGGTCGATATTCCCCAATAACCATCTCACTAGTGCCATGTTTCCTTGGGTTTGCATAACCCAATGCTACATCTCCTCGGACCAATATCTCCCTGTGCATCTTTCCCTGGTAGCATACTTACGCAGGATCACTTCCCTCAAGTGTCATTTCTACATATCGATATTATTAAACAATGATTAAACATTGATTAAATGTCGTAAGTAAAGGGATTATTAACTGATCCCAAGAATACCATTCAATGGATTTTTACAGAGAAACACATTATCTAAAGGGATCTCATCGTTTCATCAATTCAAGGAGATATATAGTAAACTTCCATTTCATTGTCCGCATGACTTGCAATCTGTTAACACTTATTTAGAGTGTTATGAACATTAATTCACGACACATGAACACATAGGTTCTCATAACTACACATGGCAACGTACAATCCATCTATCAAACAATGGAGGGTTGGTTTCATGGCCTTTCAGGAAAGCAAGCAAACCGCCTCATACATTGGGATCCGTAAGGTCATCCCCTCCATTCGACCATCAAAAATATAAATTGAAGTGTTTACAACATAGTGTATCAGCCAACCATGGCTCATGTGCCCATGTTAGCATTACAGACAAACTACAAAAGAAGTTGGGGCAGTTGAAAGAGCTATCACAAAGCCCACCCCATTAAAGGAACACCATCCTTAGTGTCCTATAATTCGAAAACAAAAATTGAGCTTTATAATTAACAACTCTTACATCAATTTATACATTAAAAAAAATTGGGTAGAGCTCCTTCATTTGGTATTCAAATTCCCAGGTAGCTTCATTGAGTCCAAAGTGCTTCAATTGCACCTTGACCTGCCCTATTAGTCAATTTTTGAGCGTAGTCTATCTCTAGTCTAGGATGCACAATGGTTCAGGTTGGAATTCTCCCTCAAATTCTACCTATATCACAGACCAATCAATCACATGATTAGTGTCAAGTACATAACTTTTAAGAAAAGAAATATGAAATACGTCATGCACTTTCATTGTGGGTGGCAAGGCCAGTCTATAAGCACTAGTTCCACTCTTTCTGAAATTTGAAACAATTCACAAAATCGAGGTGCTAATTTAGCACAACCCCACTTTTAGTGAGTTTTTCCTTGGTCTAATGGAAAAATATACATGCTCTCCCACTTGGAAATCTTTGTGCATTCTCTGCTAGTTTATGTAACTATCTTTCCTATCTTGGGTTGCTTTTAACTTCTACCTAATATTTATCACTTATTGCTCCATTTGTTTCTACAAATAAAGTCCAAACACCACTCAATTCGTTGGGTCATTACGACTAATGGGAGTGTTGGATGTTCTACCATATAGGGCCTGAAAAGGACTCATCTTTCCATATACATGCTCTTCCACTTGGAAATCTTTGTGCATTCTTTGCTAGTTTGTGTAACTATTTTTCCTATCTTGGGTTGCTTTTAACTTCTACCTAATATTTATCACTTATTGCTCCATATCTCTCTACAAATAAAGTCCAAACACCACTCAATTCGTTGGGTCATTACGACTAATGGGAGCGTTGGATTTTCTACCATATAGGGCCTCAAAAGGACTCATCTTCAGTGATTCTTGGTACACATTGTTGTATGGAAATTCAACTAATGGTAGGAATTCTTCCCACCTCTGTGGTTGATGCATGATATACATCCTCACCATGTCTTTCACAATGGTAATACTTTAAATTTCTAGTGGAAGACCACCAACCATCACTAACATATTCTTTTAAGAAATTCCTCATACTTTCTTTTGTTTCTTGAATTTTTACTAATTTCCTTTTTGAATCTTTTTAGTACATCTCAAGATTTGTTCACATAAGAGGCCACATTTTCTAATAGGAAAAAAAAATACTAACTTTCTTGTTGTTGACCAACACTACCATATTTCACAATCTTCATACTTTTTATAAAAAAAAACTATTAACAAACATTGACATTTCTTTATATTATTTAAAAAGTTGTAAAAAAAATGGATATTTTTTTTTTAAATTATTTACCTTTTCAATATATATATATATAAAATGTTGCCAAAGCATTCTCCACACTCTCATCTTGTGATTTCTTCTTCACTGGAGAATCGTTGTACACGACATTTTCTGATAGCGGAACACGACCGTCTTTATTGTCCACGACCACTGACCAATGCATTAACGATGGGTGAAGGGTTTAATGTTGGCTTTTATAAGTTAAGTTCGAGTGTGGTGTATAATATATTTCATATTTATTTAAATTAATGGTTTAATATGGTTAGTTTTTAATGGTTTAAAAAATAATTAAATAAAATAAAGATAATTTAAATAATGAATATAAAAGTGATGTGTGATTTTCTTTGCATTGATATATATATTTTTAAATAAAATAAGACATTTTTTACATAAAAATACGAAGTTAATTATAGTAAAATATAATAATGATATATATGTTTGGTTAGTTTTAATTATTTTATTGTATTGAGCTTACTATAAAATAGATAAAAATTGCTCACTCTCACTCTAAGCCATAAAAAAAATATTTCTATATTCATATGAAGTAACATAATTTCATAACAAATTTAAAGAGAAATATTTTTAAACTAAAATAAAACTTATTTTTCTCATTTGAGTGTTAAAAATGTACAATTCTTATACCTTTTTAACAAACATTTCATACATAAAATAAATAAATTTTTGAATAAACAATGACAGATTATAGAGATATAATATATATATCTATATATATATACATACATACAAATAGAACAAGTCATTAAAAACAAGTAATTGAAAGTAAACCACTGTAAATCAACCAAGTAAGGCAAAGACTTGCATCAAATCTTCTCTGCCATCACTTATCACCAATTCAAAGAATCATAACAAAACAATAAATAATCCTTAACAAATTTTGTTATCTTCTTAACTTATTAGATTCTTCTAGCACCACCCATCAAAAATATTTCAATTATTTAAAAAAAAATCGAGATATAAAAAAAAAGGTCATATGCCTTTAGATAGTGCAAACTCTTTAATAAACTCTTTAACAACCACAATTGCCAATTGAGTTGACCTAGGGCCAACTTTGAACTTTAGTAAACACTAATATTTAAGTTAAATTAAAAATTGCTTTCCTTTATAGTGGGAAAGTGAGGGACAAATTCCATCTTTGCTTTTTAATTGAAAATTTTATCCAAATTCATGTTCATGTTCAATCAAGAGATTAATATACAATCAATAATAATATATTAATGTTAATAAATCTAATGATATATATCTTAACTTACACAACATTTATTACTTTACCACTAAATATATGCATAATATTACAGCAATTTTACCAAACTCCCTCTCCAACTAATTATTTAATAAAAATATATAAATAAAAATATAAAAAAAAATCCAATTTCCCAAATTATAATCCTATTAATAAATTCATAAACACATTATCATAATAAATAATTCATAAATACATTATCATAACATTCATTCCATAATATATCATCAATTTTCAGAACTTGTAATTCTAACCAGCTCACGCATTCAAATCTCATTTCTCTCATTTCTCTGCCGAATGAAAATGTAAATTCAATTAATGAGGCCGGTATGTTTTTAATATATTTCATTTTACTCTTTTGCAAATTTATAAATGTTATTTTTTTAATTAAATTTAGATCATGTGAATATCATTAAATTTGTTGTCCATACTTCCACGCTATTTAACACTATTAAATTCTTTGTATCCACTTTCACTTATTTTATTAAAAAATCAGTAATAAAACTAAATTTAAAAGACAAAATTAAACTAAATAACAAAATATATAGTGTAGTTCTTTGCATTAATTATTAGCAAAGTAATAACTTAATGTTAACGGTGAATATAGGTTGATCATTTTTATACCTGTTATATTTGGAGACTAGATTAAATATTTTCTTAAAAAATTATTAACATTCTAATTAACGTCTATTAAAAAAAATATTGACATTCTAATTAACGTCAATTAAAAAAAATATTAACATTCTATATTTTACGTAAAGTCACATTCCAAGTTTACGTACCAAATTTCAAAGAAGTCACCAAAAATGAGTCTGACCTAAATTTTGTTCTGCAACCTCAATCTTTTCCAATGGCATATTTTGAATGTGTTTGGTCTGTAAGGGATGTTTTCCAATTAGAAATGCATTCATTTAATATTAGAGGTACCATGAGGGTAGGATTTTTAATTCTTTTGTAAGGTTTACAAATACTAGAGATTGGTCGCTGTTATGTCATCCCAAGAGCGTCATCTCAAGAGCGTTGAGAAGAATTGGTCTCATGAATTTTTTTTAGCAAGGTACTTTAACAACATGAACTTAACCAATTGAACTAACCTTTGGGGTTATGACTTTCAATTTATTTATTTTTGTTAAGCTTGGTAGATCTTCCTTTTTCATTAATATAAAACAAATTAACACCACATAGAACTGGCTAGGTGGCCTCAAATTGCCCAATGGGAAACCAAGTATCTTGGCCACCTATCCGCATTATATGCCATCCAGTAGAAAAATTTATTAAGTCTCTCTATCCAAGCAATATAAGTTGCAGTGTCCTGTCCACTTCCATATTCTAGAGTTTTACATAGATACGTAAATGCATAGACAAATTTAAAAGCTAGTCACATATATAAACAAAATTATCAGTAAATAAGCATGTTAATCATGTTGTTCAGTTGACGTTGATTCAACCGGTGTTGGATCTTTGACATTCGATCTATGCAACTCTGTCTGAACCAGAATGCATGGCAGGTGATGCTCAATTCGACCAAGGTGTATGTCATGTTTGTGCAGTTGTGCAGTTGGAACTGGACCTTCTGAAATTCCTACTTGTAGTTTGGCATTCCCTAGACTGTGACTGCCATGCCTACCAAGATCTGCTCCATCGCCTTTCCCAACAGGCTTTTCATCAACTAGTATAAGTAGAGGGTCTGTTTGAATTGGGTGATTTTCCCTCTTGTGTTCCCAGGATCCAAGACGAGGACTCTCTAGTCCTCCAACTCCGTATCTGTCTCACTCTCCTGCTTCACTTCTGCCTCCCATTCTTCTAACAGTTTTCGAATTTCTTCATTGCTTCCCTCTCGGTAAGCGGTTTCCGCTTCACTGATTAAACACTCAACAGACATCTGACCGCGTCAGTCATCCGAGGAGACAGGTTTTGTGTCGTGCTTGGCCTCTCGTGGCCTCTTACCTCGGCCTCGGGTCTTTGCTGGTCGAGTCATGATCTCACCGCCCCAACCCTTTGTAATGCGAGGCAGATAAGCCAGTTTACGAACTGTAACCTGGCCAGTCCTAAAATTTCCTTGTGTCGGGGTGGGTTTTCCACGCGGCGAACCTGGTTTCCTTCGCTTGCAGACGGTGGGTTCTCTGTTGTTTGTGGAGACGTTGCACCAACGCGCCACTCTAGTCTCCTTGCACTCAGTCATTCTGGTGCTCACTACACTTCTCGTCAGGGTTGATTACAAACTAAAACTCTTCCCCTCATCTCGCTGCCACCTTTCCTTAATACCCTATCCATCATCATGCAAAGGGCCACCGCACCCATCGCCTCAAGCGTGTGGGGGGTGGTGGTTCTGTACCTCGCAGTACCTTCCATTAACATTTCCTTAATGAGGTTATCTACTGGCTCGCACCCCGATCGAGGGAGGACTTTCAAAATTTTTAAATGCACTTGTTAAATTCTAATTTTAAAATTTTTAACATAAATTATTTAAAAATTTAGGAATTTTTAAGTCATTCAGTAATTTAATCCTCAAATTGCATACAATTTCATTATATTATATTTAAAATTTTATTAAATTCAATTTTAATAATTAATGAGAGCTTTTCAACATTAGGTTTAATTTTTTTAATGTTAATTTTAAATTAAATATAATATAATTATATATATATATATATTATATATATATATATATATAATATTATATATATATTATATATATATACACCTTGAAACACTCAGATTTGAATTGTGAATCTCATCGTTCACATAATATTTCATAAATTGGCAATTTTCAATTGAACTACTCCTTAGACTTTTCATCCTGTGTAAAAAAAAAAATTATTAATCAAAGAAATTTGATGAATGACATCAATGAAAACATTTTCATCATGTTATCACACAATCTATGTATTTTTTAATCTTAATTAATTTTGAATTGTTTCAATCCTTCAATATCTGATCTAGTCAATTTTAGATTTTTTTATGGTGAATTATGAAATTAATGCGATATTTAAAAGATTTTTGTCTTTTAAACATCTTTATTAAGTCACTATGCGATGGAATGGGAGGCATATATACAGAAACTCAGGGGAGTGGGACTATGCAGATCAGAGGTTGGCAACCATATAGCATAAGCTGGGAAATTAAAGAACAATATGGTGGTAGTTGCGGAAGCCTACAAGCATCTTATTTCCTCCCATTTTTCTATAAATCACACATGTTGGTTCTAGAAAGTCTGGAAACTAGATGCTCCTTTAAATATTATACTTTATGTATGGTTAGTTTGGCCAGACAAAACATTAACATGGGAAAATATTTGTAAGAGGGGATTTTGTGGTCCTAGAAGATGTTCACTATGCTACCAAAATTATGAGACTAATAATCACATGTTTATGTAATGTAACACGACTTGTAGGATTTGGGATTATATATTTTACTCTTTAAAGATTGTTGGCAGGAGATTCGCTGATATTACACAGTGTATCAAGTGGTGGTTGGATTTCGGTGGGAAATATCTCGAAACTCCACTCTTTCAATTTTGGGAAATTTGGAAGGCTAGGAACAAGTTTATTTTTTACGATGTGCATATCAACACACATTATATTACACATAATATACTATTATGGTTGAAGAATAAGACTTCTCAGCTCCAAAAGGTCAAGGATCTCACTTGCAGACTCATTCCCCATCTTCCCGTTTTTTCAGATGGATATTTTGATGGTGCAGATCAGCATGGATGTTGCGGGTGTGAAGTCTGGCTTCAGGTGGATCAACGCAGCCACTACAAAATATATTGGTTTAGGGGTACTGGCACAAATATGAGGGTCGAGGTTTTGGCCCTTTAGGGACTCCTGTGGTTATCTAGACATTTCAGCATTTACACACTTCATATATATGGTGGCTCCCGTGTTCTTATTGAAGGAATGACATCGAATTAAAATCACACCCCCCTATCTTCATGGATTGACTTTTCAAATTCTACTCCTTAGACACTCTTTCAATTTCATCATTTTCCAACACATCTTCAAGGAGGCAAATGTGATAGCAGATTCAATCTCCAAACGGGGCCTATCGGCAAATTTGGGTTCTTTCTTTTTTTTCCCTCTTGGATTTCGATCATATTAGGGAGAGTGGTTCGATTCCATTGCCATGAATTCTTGTTATTGCACTTTTATCTATTATTTTCTTTGAGATCACTCTGCTAAATCCTCTGTTTCTTGGCAGACTTTCAAAGTCTTGGTTGTGTATGGTATGGGGATATATGATGTTTTTTTGTATTTTCCTTGTTAGTGTCCATGATGGGTATGGACTGTTTCACAGTGCACTATTTTGTATTAGTCTATCTTATGACAATATTTTGGTATATATGGACAAATGTACAGGAAAGCATATATGTTTTGAAAAATGTACTAGTACATTATATAAACCAGGTTTTTTTCTTCTAAGAAAAAAAAAAGTGTAAATTTTAAATTTCAAAATTTTGTTAAAGGCTAAATTTTAATGAACATTTTATGATGCAGAACCCTAAAAACATTTGGAAGGGCCCGAACAGGTTCAAATTTCATCGATGGGATGGTAATGAAAAATGTTGAGGAAGAGCATGTTAGACCATTCACCCCCTCATTTATGCACCCAATGGCCAATAAAATGTGATGTTCATCTTGTCTTTTTTAATTGTCTTGTTTCAATGCATTAATAGTGTGTATATTGTTGATGACTAGATGATACAATGAGATGTTACCTCCTCTATTCAATTTCAAATTCCACGAGAAACATTTTAACCTACTAGCTTTTGAATATACTCTTAATATTATAATAACACCACTTAAAAAAAAAAACAAACTTATACCACCTCAATCCCTTACTTTGAGAGCGAATCAGAAAGAAAAAAAATTCCTAGTCTGGGAGATGATCTTATTGCATTGCTTAGTAGAGATCAAAGAGATGGTGGTAGGTGGGGCTACCTCCGGTATCCTGTATAACTTATTACCCAAAGAAATAATAACATAGCAAGGTCTAGACTCATATACAACATGTCGTTTCTACAAGTATGGTTGTCCTAATAATACATCACAAACTTCAAAAACATCACACAATACCTCATCCCTGAAGGGCTTGATGTTGTAGGGAAGGCGACACTGTTGGATGATGTGAAGATCTCATCCTTGGTGAAGCCACCCGATGGTGTACGACTTCATGACCTCTGCTGAAATAAGGTTCTTTTGGCTCCCAATGCCGACAATGAACTGCAGCGGAGAACCCTTCGCCCACAACTATGAGTGGAAGAGGCGTTCCTCCTCCTTTGGATCTTCATGCTCAATCTTCTGGATCTTGGTGGTGGCCACGGTGGCACTGGGTTCCACAATAATGATCTGCTTCCCTTTTTCATTCCCCTTGTCAAGTTCTGACTTTGAGTCAGAACATGCATATGATTCGGAAGCCTTCAGCTAGGCCACTAGTGTCTGCTTGGCCTAACACTCACTTGTGTTTTGAGTGGAGATCTTATGGAACTCACACCACTTTCCCATGTCCTTCTTTGTCTTGGTGGTGTTGTTCTTTGCTTGTGGCTTCAGCAGATTATCTTGGGTCACCCTACCTTGGCTTTGTCCTTTGCTCTGCAGTTTGGGGTCACCTTTCCCTTTCTTCAAATTCGCAGATCCAAAGTCTCACTTTTTCTGTTTAAACTTCTGCCTAATCTTGACAGCATATCGGTACGTCGTGCCGAGCGAGGAGATGTCCAGGAACTCCATCTCATCCTAAATGTACTTGTGTATACAACCATAGTACTTGAGTACCAAATGCCACTCAAAATCCTTGATACCCAACTTCGTGTAAAGGGTATGAAAAAAATTGGTAAAGTTCGACAAGTCTTGGTCCCTTTCTTATAGCAGCGTGGTCCAATTTATGTATTTATCCTCATAGCTCCTAATAGGGTAGTACTGCTCCTTGATGGCATCCTAGAACGAATTCCAAGTGGGTGTGGATGAAAATAGTGAGAGTGTACTTTCGTCCTTCTTCTCACAGTAGGTTTCCCACCAATCCTTGACATGGGGGGCAACTTTGAGAAGTGAAAAAGTAATCTTTTCCCAGTTGGAAAAATTATGATAAAAAAAAGAAATCCTTCTAGCATATTTCACCATTTATCTACGACATGGCATCCATAGCTCAACTAGTCACAGTCCCTTTCAAGTTTGTGGATAAATGGTTAAATCTCATCCTAGGTTCGTGGATGCTTGGAGTTGTACATGCGGAGTATGTGCATTATCATCCTATTGAAGACCTTCGGCTGGCCATCAGTATGGGGATGGAAATCAGTCGACTTGGTGAGCTTGGTGTCCAATAGTGTCTAGAGGCTTGACCAAAATGTACTCAGGAACCTGCTATCCTGATTTGATATAATGGTCTGCGAGATCCATAAATGTACCCACACTTGTTCAAAGAAGAGTTTGGAAATGTCCTCTGTTATGATACTCTTCTTGCAGGTCGCCAATATAGCCATCTTAGAAAATATGTCCACGACCACGAATACAAAGTCATTATCATGCTTGGTAGAAGGGAGGCCAGACATATAGTCCATGGAGATAGATTCCCACACTTGGCTTGGAGTAGGAAGAGGAGTGTACACACCTTGCTTCTTGATGGTTGGCTTGGTGATGGCGCAACCAGTGCAAGATCTAATATCTTTCCCAACATCCAGTCAAAGTTTTGGCTAATAAAAGTACTTTTGTAGTACAACCATAGTTTTATCCACACCAAAGTGTCCTACGACCCAACTGTAGTGCACCTCCCAAATCATCTTGGCACACTTGCTTGAAGGAACATGAAGGTGGCCCAGGTAGCATAATAATGCATCCTAGAGGTGGAAATCAGGAACTTTCTTTCCATCTACTAGCATCTGGTATGTGGAGGCGAACTTTGGATCATTTTTGTATAGTTGCGGCCATCCAGAGGTTTCGTGGCCATAAAATTTGAGAACAGTAGTCAGTGATACAATTAGGGTCCGTCTGAGGCAACTTGCAACATGAATTGTGTTGCCCTTTTTGTATTTAATGTTAAATTAGAATTGTTACAGATATGTAGACCACTTTTGAGGTGATCGTTTTGCAACTTCCCTTGTGTCTATATAAACTAAAGAGGTCAGTGATAGGTGTGGATGACTGTCTCCTTCCCCAAAATGTAATGCTTCCATTGCCAACAAGCCTACACAATGGAATACATCTATTTATCATAGGTGGGGTACTTCCGAATTGTATTGGAAAGTGTCTCACTATGATAGGCCATTTGATGCTTGTGTTGGGTGAGGATTGCACCAATAACACAGTCGGAGGCATCTATCTCAATTTCAAATGGATGTTGCAAGCTTGGCAATGTGAGTACCCATGTAGGGCAGAGGCGGTGCTTCAACTCAACGAATGCCTTCCATTGGGACTCGGAACAGGAAAACTTTGTTTTGACTTAAAGGTCAAGTGATATGGGAGAATCCCAACACAAACCTCAGATAAAAAATTGCAAGGCCCAAAAAGCTGTGAAGCTCTGTTAGAGTGGTTGGGGCTAGCTAATCCTAAATAACTTGGATCTTAGTCAGATCCACATTCACGCCAAACTCATCTATGATGTAACCCAGATAATGGACCTGGCTCATCCCAAAGGTGCATTTCTCCAAGTTGGCACATAGTTTGTGCTACCAAAGGGTTTGAAGGACCTGTCGAATGTGTTGCAAGTGTTCTTCACAACTCTTGTTGAAGATGAGGATGTCATCCAGATAAACAACCATGAATGAGTTGGTGAAGGGTCACAAGATGTAATCAATTAGCCTCATAAAACTAGCAAGGGAAATTGTCAACCCGAAGGGCATAACCAACCATTCAAAAAATCCTTCCTTGGATTTGAAGGCAGTATTCTATACATATGTGGGCTCTATTAGAACATTGTGATAGCCAAACTTTAGATCGATCTTGCTGAAATACTTGGCCCCCTTGAGTTGCTCCAAAAGGTCATAAATCTGTGGGATTGGATACCTGTTCCTAACAGTGATTTTGTTTAGTGCCCGATAATCAATGCATAGCTTCCAAGTCCCATCCTTCTTCTGTAAAATCAGAATTGGGCTCCTAGAAGGTGAGGAACTTGGTCATATGTGCCCTTTTTGTAGAAAATCCTGAATTTGCCACCTGATCTCTTCATTTTCTATAATGGAGTGGAGATATATTGATCCGTTGGTTAGATGTGCTCCGAGAGTCAGATCGATCGAATGCTTGACCTGACAATGCAAGGGAACCCCTATGATTGAGGAAAAGATGTCCCTATATTCTTCAATGACTGTATCCACCTGCTTCTGCTGCGTGGAGGAACCATTCTCAGGGGCCATGGATGTGGCTACCATATTCCCCTTACTTTGAGAGCAAATCAGAAAGGAAACAAATTTACTAATCTGGGAGATGATCTTACTGCATTGCTTAGCAGAGATTAAAGAGATGGTGGTAGGCGAGGCTACCTCCAGTATCTTGTATAAATTATTACCCAAAGAAATAATAACAGAGTAAGGTCTAGACTCATATACAACATGTCGCTTCCACAAGTATGGTTTTCCTAATAATACATTACATACTTCAAGAGGCAATAGCACACAATACCTCATCCCTGAAGGGATTATTATGTAGGGAAGGAGACATCGTTGGATAACTCGAAGATCTCATCCTTGGTGAAGCCACCTGATGGTGTGCATCTGAGGATGTGTTGTAGTTAGTAGGCCCATCCGCTTCACGACCTTTGCTCAAATGAGGTTCTTTTGCCTCCAAATGATAACAATAAACTGCAGAAAAGAACCCTTCACCCACATCTATGAGTGGAAGAGGTGTTCCCCCTCCTTTGGATCTTCTTGCTTAATCTTCTGGATCTCGGTGGCAGCCATGGTGGCACTGGGCTCTGTGTCAATGATATTCTTCCTTTTTCCATTCCCCTTGTCATGTTATGACTTTGAGTCAAAACATGTGTCTGATTCAAAAGCCTTCAACTCAACCACCAGTGACTACTTGGCCCGACACTCACTTGTTTTGTGAGTGGGGCTCTTATGGAACTCACACCACTTTCTCGTGTCCTTCTTTGTCTTCATGGTGTTGTTATTTTCTTTTGGCTTCAACGGGTTATCCTTGGTCACCCCACCTTGGCTTTTTCCTTTTCTCTATGGTTTGGGGGTTCCTTCCCCTTACTTCGGATTTGCATATCCAAAGTCTCGTTTCTTTTGTTTAAACTTATGTTGAATCTTGACAGTGTATCGGTACATCGTGCTGAGCAAGGAGATGTCTAGGAACTCCATCTCTTCCTAGATGTACCTGCGTAGACAGTCGCGGTACTTGAGTACCAAATGGCACTCAGAATCCTTGATACCCAACTTCGTGCAAAGGATATGAAAAACATTTGTAAACTTTGGCATGTCTTGGTACCTTCCCTGCCGCAGTGTGGTCCACTTTATGTATTTATCCTCGTACCTCTTGACATGGTAGTACTACTCCTTGATGGTGTCCCAGAACAAATTCCAAGTGGGTGCGGCTAAAAATAGTGAGGGTCTAATTTCTTCTTCTCATAGTAGGTTTCCCACCACCTTAATGTAGGGGGAAACTTTGAGAAGTGCAAAACTAATATTTTCCCAACTAGAAAAATCATGAACAAAAATATTTTTGTATTAGATTTAACCATTTATCTACAATGTCCACATCTATCTAACCTTCAAATATGGGGATGTCAAAGTTAACGTGTACCTTGAAGGGTGTGGCGCTTCCAGAGTAGATGTTGGAAGGAGATGCGTCACCTTTGGGTAGCCACTGAAGGATCAGGACAAAGTTGTCCATCGTCGCATTCCTCTATCGCTCGAGGGCTTCTTCGAGCAAGATTTTGAACGAATCTCCTGCTCCCTTGTCTTTCTTATCTTCTGCCATGGGAGGCCGTTGGGGTTTAGGAGGTTGGTCTTGCAAAGGTTCAACGAATTCGAGCCCTAACTCCCTATATCCTAACCTCATTGGGGACATGCAACGAAAAACGGAGAAACAACAGACTGCTATGATACCACTAATCCAAACTTAAATAGGAACACAACAAATTACAGATATAACCATAAAAACAAAGATGCAACATAAATAATACGTCATTTCATTAATATCAAATACTAAAATAAGCTTACAAACACAATGGAAATAAACTAGCTCGAGCGATGGTAGCTTATCTATGAGAAGAGATGTGGCGACTACATGCCTATGAATTGTGTTACAATGAGGCTCGAAGGCCTATTTATTATTGAGAAACAATGAAAAACCCTAAACATCTAAAAAACTAACACTAGGATATGAAGCGCCAAAACTATGGGCCCCGTTTGGGTAAATTGGTACATCAAATTCCCGGGGTCGTAACTTTGGCATACGATCATCGTTTGACGCACACAATACCTCGTTAAAAATATCTATCTGAGGAATACAACTTTCAAGCAGAAGCCATCAATTAAATACTCACATTTGCCTCGATTTTCCCAAAAAATGTCATTCAGGGTCTCAAAACAGCTTTGGAAGTTTAGGACCCGAAAAACTACCAAAATTAGTAAATTGTGCTACAATTAAGGAAACTGAAAAAATGAAAGAGACAGTGGTGGGAGTCCAAGTGGAATAGGTGAGTGGCCACCAACATCCACCTGGATAAAATTGGTTTAAGCTTAATTAGATGTTGTTATATAATTATTAATTGTTTACTTTAGTTTTCCTTTTTTCATAGGTATCTTAGTATTTAGAGTGAAATTTTAGAAGCTTTCTCCTTGTTAGCATTACTTTGGGGTTTTATTTTCACTCATGAAGCTTTGGATTTGTCATTCCAGGTTGGATGAACCCGAAACCCTGAATTTTTCTCTCTACGTGTTCGTGATTATACCTTCCAAGAATTTTCACCAGAGTCTTTTGTTATTTAGATTTTATGTTATATGTTGACAATAATAAGTTTTCTCTTCCTTCGTGGAAGGGTTTAGGTAATATTGACGTTCATGCATAAAGATGTTTGGGTTCTTCCAACGTAGAACTTTCAATATTTGTAACTTATTAAGGTCACATTGACCTATATTGTTCAATAATTCATTTTGTATATTTGCTATTAAATTGTTATCAAACATGATTTAATTTCATAAATGTATTGATTGTTCATTATATATGGTTATTCCCGGTTTTGTACCTAGCGATATATTTCACTATGTTTATTTTGTCCAATTTTAAATGAACAGGTCTTAACGACCTTTATCCATAGTATAATACTCTTTAATAATAATTTCTCCTTTATATATATATATATATATATATAATGACTTTATTAATATAACCTTACCGTTTGTGCTTGGAAGCTATAGATTCCATTACTATATATATGTATTATTCTAAAAGCAAATCAACCATTGTACCGATATTACTATTCTGACATACTATTCATATTTTGGTCATTCAAAATTTTCATGTATTTCTAGTTTTGTTTGTTAGTCTCTCAACTTGTTAATTTAACTTATCATGTAACCATGCATGAAAGAAAAATGATACATTTTATTTCCAATTAGGAAATAAATTCCATCAAGTATATAAGTTGTTATTTACCATTTCCATATTCATAAATTAGTGAGTATAATATCACAATATCCTATAACAAAAAGACTTCTTTTGAGGGAGCCATAACAATTTTAGTAAAGAAAATTCACATAAATAGGTTTACCACAATAATTTTGAAATGGATTAAATCTCTATCTTTTCACTAACATCATTTGTTTCAATTTATTTCTTATTATTCACAAGAAACAAATACTAAGTCCTATACAGTCTTTCTGCTACACACAATTTCTCAAATTCACAGTTGAGAATACCCTCTTGAAACTTTTTAAGTCTAGAACTGATACAGTAATTAATTGGCTCCTCCCAACCTTTGATACTTTCCTCCACATTACCCCACCAAGCACTTTTGACTGCAAGTAATCAACTCTGTTTCACTTTGTCCTTTCTTGCTTTCTCACCATATCAACTCTGCATGATTCCTCTACTCAGCAAGGTGACCAAAAGTGGATTACCCTCTCTACCATTTACTTGTTAGTTGATAACTACCTCCCTCTCACCCAACTAGTGGCAGATAGTTACTAGCTCGTTTATGAGCTACACTTCCCCACTTTCCAAGATAACTTCCTATATTTTAGGGAATTTAATGTTCAATTACTTTGATGATCATTAAGAATTCAATGATTTAGATTAAATTCCTAAGACTTAATGGGTGGTAATCAATATCAACAATTATCGTATAATCATAACTCATCCATCCATGAGTAATTTCAACATCAATTCTAGATATTTATTTTATTAACAAAATTGTAAATAAAAGATTTACATTCAACCTTTATCAATTTATCACACTAATAAACTATTTTCAAATAAGTATTTTAAAGTTAAGACATAGTCACACTTAACTATAAATACAAATTTACAACAAAGGCTTCACGTCAAGGGATATCACAACTTCTATTCACATCTTAGATAAATTATGTCTGTGGAATCTAACACGCAATCATAACACAAGTATAATGCCCCATATTCAATTAAAATTCATCTCATGTGCAAGAGTCCAATCATCACATCATTATCATCATGCTACAATATTATGTCACATTCATAGAATTACAATAATGCTCATAAAGATGTACACAAAGATATGGAAAAGGGACCCTCAATCCACCCGCAATTATTATTATATAAGCTTCACAAATACATTACAGTGTTGCAAAATATCCAAGATCTAGGCCCTTTGCTTACTCCTACAAAATATAGTTTACTCCCAACAAAAACCCTCAAATTTACATGCAAAACACCCTACTTAATCCACCCTTTAGTTCGCACCTTCAATTGCGAAATAGAATTTAGCGTATGGCTATCAAAATGAAGCCTCAACCTCATGCGTAAAACTCCTCCTCTCATGAATCCGACCCAACACATTGTGAAATATCTAATATGGCGTTGTGTGGGCTTGGTTGGCACGACAAGGTCAAATCATTCCATTGTACAGGAAACCTCAAATTCGGGCGAGCGTTCAACACGTGAGTCAACTCGTCCCCACTCAAATCATTGCACTTGGGTGTGTACGTCTTGACTAATGTAACTCATGCATGGGGACACTCATCTCAATCAACACAACTTGGGCATTGACATGCTCATCTCGACCATCAAAACTCGCTCAATTAAGAAACCCCAAAATGTCACACAATCATCACAAATCATGTAATGCGCGTCTTGTCTTACGACTTGACTTGCCCAACTCATGACATGTGTGGGTGCCCAAATGTGAGGGTCTGACAACACCATTCCATACTTATGTTTGTCTTATGGGAACAAAAACCAAACTTATGCATATGGTCCTTTTGAAATAGATTTGTTTAGATATGGATAAGGGAGAACATGTTAACAATGTTAGAGTTCAACGAGTGAAGAAAGAACATTAAGGTGGATGGGCAAACGGGAAACCCAAATTTGCACATGTTCTTTTGGGTAATTAGGTTGAATCTAGGTAGGGGCTAGTTAGTTTGATGGAAAATTTATTTACTCACCAATGGGATATTATCACCATGATTATGCCAAGATGGAGGAACTATGTACCTACCAATGGGATGCTATCACTAGGATTGTGCAAGGCTTGCTTGAGCCTGGACGCCCCTTGGAATGTTAATTCTTCCAAAGGTGGCTTCCATACTCAACCCCTCCCCATGAGTTTTGAACCTGAGACCTAATTTGAATTAAACCCCACACAAACCAGCTAATCTACACTTCATGGATTAAATTTGTATATATTATAAAAAGTAGGGAACGTAGACCGAGATATGAGGAACCCAATTTCCAATTTGTTATAAAAGTAGAGAACGTGGTCATGAATCAAAAACATGGACGGGTATGTGAAAACTCGTCAACAATCTTATAAAATCCCAAAATGTACTTATGAAGATGGAATCAAATTTAAGTGGTAATGTGACTATTCTACATTTCAAAAAATTCCAAACATATTTCCCAGTAAAAGGAACTCCAAAACTTAGAATAAATAGACAATGCCTTATAAAATTGGAAATTTGAATAAAAAATATAGGAAATCTAAATCCCAACATATTATTATAATGGGGAACATGATCAAAATATAGACATGAAAGACACAACGAAGCCAAGCAGTGACATAACCATGAAAAATTAACAACGCTACACTAGGTGTGTAACCGTGTACTAACCAAGGGTCAAGAGTTCGTTATATATATGTGTGTGTGTGTGTGTGGGGCTCATGAACCTCAGAGATAAGTGACCATTACGACCAAGGAATATTTGTACCTGGAAGATCTATTTGTTGACGGTGCTGGACCCGCCAACATGTAAGGGGATCTCCTCAATAAGAAGTCCCAACTAGGCCTCAAACCGTTTGGTGTAGGAGTCCTAGCAGTGGGTCATACAGTATCGCCTTGACCGCGGTTGCGCGCAGAGAAAAGTAGGATGTCCTTGTTGGTAGCAAAGGTGTGACAAGTGCAGCAAGCCAAGGAAGGTGCATGAAGGGTTCTAACACACAGAAGGTGGAATGAGTGTGCCCCTTGGAAACCTATGGAAACACGTAGCTTGGAAGGGAGCAAACGAGCAAAGATACATCACAAGCTGTAAGGTAGGTGAACCAACAATCCAAAGTGATGGTTAAACGAACAACACATCTCAATAAGATACATACATACATATATAGAAAGAGTCCATACATACATGCGTAAGCAAGTAGATACATATATTGTTAGTGCAACCAAGACAACTGAAATACAATAACAACATATGCATGAAACGTGTTGGCTTTGTTATATTAAGAGTGAAAGATCCAATCATACAATACATCCATGACCAACCACTAGTTCCAACAACGGAACATTACAGTCACTGCTGCCTGCTCCTCCAAAGAGATGTACTAGTTCTGCACTGTGGAGAAGCCAAGGCTCGTTACAATACACTTCAAGATTTCTCTAAGATACTCCTATAGGAAGTTTGGCCACCAAAAGTCCGTACAATGAGTTATGAGGTTCTATAAATAGAAAAGGGTGGGGTGATCCTTGACATTCCCCTTTGCGACTCTTCACCTACCCTCATGACTCTTCAACTACTACATGAATTTTACATTCAACCATTGACACTTGGTCTTTCAGTTTTACAAGACGTTACATTACAATTCACATGTACCCATAGGAGACAAAATAGGCTTGAGCAATCCATGCCAGACACTACTATGACTTAGAAAATTGTGAGAAGACCAACTCTTCGACATCTTCGCGATGATCGATGGTGGCAAAGTGATGCCAAGCTTGGTAGTCCATGATGGTGTCCATGTGCTCAATGGTGACATCTTGTTGAAAGCGAATTCTTGCCTCCGTTGCATCCGAGTACATTGATCTGGCACCTCTATCCAATTCATCTACTAACATGTGCATCATGGTCTTGAGTGCAACCAGAACAACAACATACTTATGCATAGTTTCTGCGTTGGTGGCTACACGCATAAACTCGTCGAAGTACATGTCCAGCTCCGTTCAGACTTGGTTCTTTGACTTCGCTTCGGTGAGCATACCAATAGATGGGATCGCGTGCGCACGCACAATGACATCCAGGTTTTTGAACACCCATTTATGTGAAGCCTGCAAACTGGTGATGACCTACGAGAGTTCATAGTTCTGGATCTGACTCTGGATGTGTGCCTTTAACTCTACCGCCTTGGGCTTCATCATATTTGGCAAATGTAATGGGGCTCCTTTGTATCTCATTGTCCATGTCTGCATGCAGTCGACAACAGTATACAAATTTGACAAGATGTGTGCTCTCCTAGCACAGCACTGCTACCAATCGTTGAGATGGATAACTACCTCATGCATGGTACCGAATTTGGAATACAACATCCACATGAATATCTCAAGGGACAATACTTCATCCAATATCACTCTCTTCAACTCTGCTCTGGCAGATGATGTGACCTGTTCTCCTCCCTGCTTGGCTTCTTGTAATTCCTTAGCCATTCGCTCGTTCTCTGCTATCAATAATTGGACACTCAAGATGGTGGCTTCGACATATGATCCGGTAGCATCGGCTAATGGCGTTGGATGCTTGCGCACATCAGATATGATCACTCGTTTTTCAAACTACGTAGGAGATGTGTGGACATCTGGAGTAGGCACTCTACATGATTGCACAACTCTGTGTTGCGACTCGTCGAAAGTTATGTTGTCCATCTCCGCTTCCGGATTGTCTTCAAGGATCTTTGTGTCTCCCTAATCGCTTGGGACTTGCTCTGCTTCCGGATCTGGTCAAGCTGGTGGGGTGATATCTCAGTTATGAGGCATGAGGTCAATATCCTATTTGGACTTTGGCTGCACCACATCCGTATCCATCTGCTCTAGCATCTGTTCAACCTCTTGAGCTAAGTCTTACTCCTACGACTGCTCACCTTGTCTGCTCTGTGCTAGCAACTCGGATGAGTCGATAACCTATATGGGCGCAATTTCGCCAATCTGTGCATGCTGCGCCTCCTGCTGTGTCTGTCCCTGCTACGCTTCCTTCTCTCTTATGAATAACTCTTGTTCTTCCCAGAGTTGTTGCTTCAACTATTGTACCTCCTTTTTTTCTTCCTCCATCCTTTGTTTATCTCTTTGCCTTTGTGCATTCCTCTTGTCGCATTGTCACCTCTTAGCCTCAATCTCCAAAGTTGCTTACATTACTAGTGGATCTACTTTGAACTTGCAGATTTGTTCTGCCTTTGCGCTGTCATCAACCGTTCTCTTGCCTTTGTCATGCGCAAGCCTGTTACCCTCTGTTGTTGCTAATGATGGTGCTTTCCTAGATGCTGCTTCGCTAACCATTCCACAGCATGCCGCCCGGTTCATTGAGTCTGGAGAAGCTGTGACAATATCTCCATGGGTCTTCCTCAGCTTAATGACACGCCCCATAGATCCATAGAAATTTCACTCTCACACAGTGGTCTTTTACAAAGCAATGCGAGTCATACGGATTGAAACTTTTGGTGTTGAAAGTAAATCTTTTGAACTCTTATGTCTCGGCATCAGCATGCTTGAGATTCTGAATCTCGTGTAACTCGATCCGCAAAGGAAGAGCGGGCCAATGTGCCTTCTTCTTCTTGTGCAGTCTAGCTGACAACCTTGTCGATATGCGATATGACACTTCCACTAATCTGGAACCTCTGTCCAACTCATCTTCTAACACTCACATCATGGTCTTGAGTGCAGCCGGACCAACAACATACTTATGCTGTCTGCGCTGATTTCCAAGTCTACATTGGTGGCTACACGCATCAACTCGTCGAAGTACATGTCCAACTTTGTTCGGACTTGGTTCTTTGACTTCGCTTCGGTGAGCATACAATTAGATGGGATCACATGCGCGTACACAATGACATCCAAGCTTCTGAACACCCGTGCATACGAAGCCTACAAATTGGTGATGCGCTGCGGGAGTTCCTCATAGTTCTGGATCTGACTCCGGATGCGTGCCTTCAACTCTACTGCCTTGGGCTTCATCATATTTGAAAAATGCAATGAGGCTCCTTTGTATCTCATTGTCCATGTCTGCATGCAGTTGACAACAATATGCAGATTTGACAAGATGCGTACTCTCCTAGCACAGCGCTACTGCCAACCGTTGAGATGGACAACTGCCTTATACATGGTACTGAATCTGGAATACAACATCTGCATGACTATCTCAAGGGATGATACTTCATCTAGTATCACTCTCTTCAACTATGCTTTGGTGGATGATGTGACCTGTTCTCCTCCTTGCTTTGATGCTTGTAATTCCTTAGCCAGTCGCTCGTTCTCTACTATCAAGAATCGAACACTTAAGCTGGTGGCTTTGGCATATGCTCTGGTAGCATCGACCAATGCTATTGGATGCTTGTGCACATCAGATACGATCACCTGTTCTGCAAACTATGCAGGAGATGTGTGGACATCCGGACTATGCACTCTGAGCTATTGCACAACTTTGTGTTGTGACTCGTCGAAAGATATGTTGTGCATCTCTGGTTCCAGATTGTCTTGAAGGATCTTCGTGTCTCCTTGATCACTTTGGACTTGCTCTGCTTCTGGATCTGGTGAAGCCGATGGGGTGACCTCTTGGTTATGAGGCATGAGGTCAATATCCTATTCAGACTCTAGTTGCAGCACATCCGTATCCATCTGCTCTAGCATCTGTTCAATCTCTTGAGCTAAGTCCTGCTCCTGCGACTGCTCACCCTGTCTGCTATGTGCCCGCTACTCGGATGAGTCGATAACCTTTATGGGCGCAATTATGTCAATCTGTGCATGTTGCGCCTCCTGCTGTGTCTGTCCCTGCTGCACTTCCTTCTCTCTTCTGCGCAGCTCCTGTTCTTCCTAGAGTTGCTGCTTCAACTCTTGCAACTCCTTTTCTAGTTCCTCCATCCTCCATTTATCTCTTTTCCTTTGTGCGTTCCTCTTGCCACGTTGTCTTCTCATATCCTCAATTGCCAAAGTTGTTTGCATTACTAGTGGATCTGCTTTGAACTTGAGACTTTGTTCTGCCTCTGCGTTGTTTTCAACCTTTCTCTTGCATTTGTCATGCGCAAGTTTGTTACTGTATGTTGCTGTTGATGATGGTGCTCTCTTAGATGTTGCTTCACGCTGCTTCGCTAACCATTCCACAGCTATGTCGACCAGTTCATTGAGCTTGGAGAAGTTGTGACAATATCTCCATGGGTCTTCCTTAGCCCAATGACACGCCTCGTGGATCCATGAAAATTGCACTCTCGCACAATGGTCTTTTACAAAGCAATGCGGGTCATACAGAGTGAAACTTCTAGTGCCGAAAGTAAATCTTTTGAACTCTTCCGTCTCGGCATCAACATGCTTGAGATTTTGTATCTGGTATAACCTGATCCACAAAGGAAGAGTGGGCCAAGGTGCCTTCTTATTCCTGTGCAATCTAGCTGAAAACTCTGTCAAGATGTGATACGATACTTCTTGCATGACGAGTTTGTCCATGGAAAACTTTGGTAAAACATGCAGATGTTTCTCTGCACTGTACATCTATATGAAGGTGCCAAGGGGTGAGGCATACCAATATGCTATGTCGATCAATGCCTCCATTGATGCCTGCGACATGCAAGGTGGATCTTGTTCAAATATAATTTTATACACCGGGGTGACAAAGTGGTTTGAAAACTATGTGATGACTCCGCGGAAGCTGCATTCGGAGAGCAATCTGTAATAAGTGTGCACAACGGTTTTCGAAGGTGTCCATGCCCACTTCAAGCCTGGGAATTGCTGATGAGCACAAATTGCATCCAATATGTATGCAGACATGTATATCTATGCTTGTTGACCTTTGGGCAGATGTCGGGCTCTTGTCACTTGTTCCTTCAACCTGAGAGCCAACATGTCAGACTAGTTGCATGGTCTTCCTTCGCTGGCTAGTTGGTCTAACACAATCACCTAGCTCTGCGGGAAGGTCTTTGTGCTCTCTTGGCTGTATAAGCGGCATGCAAAGATGACCAAGTACTGATATGCCTTTTGCAGTATCTTCGTCTTGTAAACCAGGCTAGGTGTTGTCCTGAACTTGGTTGGCTCTTTCACCCAACTCTTCAAAATATCTCTAGAGTTTTCTTTGCTGCGCGTGCTGAAGGGTTTCTCCATTATGATCACCTGCTGTGGTAAATGATACATCTCCTGATGGTCCTTTGCCCTGAAGGTAGCAAGCTCTATCCCACTGACACTGTTCAACATCATCGTCTTAGGATCAGTGTGAGAGACAATCCAATGTATCATGTTTGCTCATGGAAATGCGGGATACCTGCATGCAATCCGATACAAGCCAGATTTGTGGATATTGACATAGACCCTGCGGTCTTCCATATCTTCCTCGAATGTGCCTGAGAATGTATCGTTGATGTCTTGCCATTTCAAAATGATGTGTTGGTCTATGACTAGCTTGGTGTCTTCGTAAACGGGCAGGCCCATAGACACTTGTTCAACTGCATTTCCAGTTTCACTTCAAACGATGTCCTTTGACCCTGATCTCTTGGAGGCCATTGTACCTGTACTACTAAGAGATGGACGAACACCTTTGATACTTGGAGACATAGCAACACTCATGGCAAGAAATCTGTTAGTTAAAAACCAAAACAGATTTGAGGACTAACATGCAACATACGTGGGTGACTAGCAGTAAATATTGCACAATTTTCACTGGGGGTCCAAGAGACTGGTTGGCAAAACTACGCAAGCCACAGTTCGGGCTGTTAGGAGGCTGACTGACTACTGGAACTGCACAAAAACAGTTTGCCCACTAAGGGCTGAAACTGTGCAATGCACAATTTCAGTCAGCAAGAGCATGCATGCCCAGAAATTGCATTGTGCAATTTTCTGGGTCAACGGGGCACTGCCTCCCAGAGTTGCGCAATGCAAGTGTGGAGGTAAGTGCTGGCTAGGATTGCACAATTTCTTTCCGGGTGAGGCAAGGTTCGGGCCAAGGCAGTCTAGACCCGCCGATGGGTGACTAAAAACATGAAGAGGTTTGAATGCATGGTGAGACTGGATGTAAGCAAGAGTGAATGATCATGCATGCGAATAGTAAATGCAAGATTCAAAAAATGGGAAAACATGCATGTGTGTGAAACGAGTCGCCGCAACTGCAACCGTCAGTGCAAAAACCATGTCATGCATGCGACAACAGTGAGATGCAAACAAAAACTGAAAGGATGCTTCTACAAGCTAATATACATTAAAATGACAGTAAACGTTCAACAAAACCAAGCAAACAACATTCGTAGAAAGCGAAATACGCAAAGTGGCAGAAAAGAAGCAAATAACATGAAAAATAGACTTACCCAAAAAAGGCTGATTTGAATGTGTCGAAGACTCCTAGATGCATTGTGGGATGTCAGAGTTCCAAGATCGATGTGAGGAATGAGCTCTGCAGCATCAAATAAATAAGTTTGAGGCTTATGACGCGCATGCCACAAATCTGGGAAAAAACGACACTTGGAGGGACGTTTCTAAAAAAATCTTTAGATGTAACCTCCAGCTGCTAAAAATAGATCCCTAAAATTTAGGGATGCTTTTTGCATGTTGCTTTTGCTATTTCAGAAAAAAGCAACCCATGCATGCAAATCAGGATTGTTCGGTCCCGGAGGGAGCTGATCAACCTAAAGGCACATGCAGCAGTCTGCAAGCCTGGGAGAGGGATTTGCACAGTTTCTGGGCTGAGCAGGGTTGGTTGTCCCTCAGGCATTGCGCAATTTCTGGGGTCAGTGGGTCACTGCCTCCCAGAATTGTGAAATTTCTGGGGTCAGCAGGTCACTGCTTCCCAAAATTGTGTAATTTCTGGGTTGAACCCCAGTGACTAGCTAGATTACGCAGTTTTTTGAGGGAGGGCTGCCTGGATGGATTGCGTAATTATGGAGCCCAGCAGGCAACCCAACATGATTGCGTAATTTCTGGAGGGAAGGCTAGTTCCCCTCTAGAATTGCGTAATTTTTTGAGTGAACATCTCAGCGAGAAAATTGCATAAGTTCGGAATGAAAGCCTGCGATGGGAAACAAGCAAGTTGACATGCACAGGCTGGCAAGCCTTTGAAACTCAGTTGAAACCTATGTACTTGACATTGCAAGACATGTTGCTAAGGATGGTTGGTAAGGAGGCTCCAAAACGAAGCTAAGGCAAAATTTTGGAGGGTGGTTATAGCCGCTATAACACTACCAAAGAGATCACTTCCTACTGGCTCAACCACAAACTCACCTAACACTGAGAGTGTTGAGAGAATTGAACCCGTGACCTCTCAGTAACAATGTTGCTTTAACGACAATGACTCGACTAGTTGAACTAACCTATATATATATATATGATCATCTCTAAGGTTTTAACTTCAAACATGATTGCTTTTGAAATTTCAATTCATTCTCATCCTCACGACCATACTTTCCATTTCTATTTCTATTTACTAATTAGTAATGTCTACATCCTCCTCCACCGCTGCCTCTACCTTTGCCTCCACCGCCTCCACCGCAGCTCAACTATATGACATATTCATCAACCATTAGAGTATTCATGTCAAGGAAACCTTTACTAGGTGTCTTTACCGTTTTTGGGTAATGGGCAACAATTATTTCCTGATTCACCTTTGAGTTTATTCCCTCGACGAATTTGTGACCAACTGTCACCAAAATGATGTCACGCTGAACCAAATATAAAAGCAACAATAACAGATTGTCTTTGGATTTCTGAAATTTTTGAAGAGCAAGAAGACATGACTGTTTCTCTCGACACCTTTTTTGGGATTTCAAAATTTAATTATCTCATGCTCAATTTGAAAACATAGAATGAATGAAAGATTATTCACATAGACCTTGTTTGATGAGACAATGATTTCACCCGGAGAGAAAACTTTTTGCTGAAATCCATTTTTTTTTCAAAAAATCCAACCATGGGAGTGTTTGAATTATTTTTTTAAAGTGGAAATAGATTCAACACCATTAAAAAATTTATTAAGTGTAACCCAAATTTTTTCAAAATCATCCTAATTTTTCTATTTTTTTATAAATAAAAATATCACCGGTTCAAACTGCTTTATTCATATATATACATATACTATTTCAGCGTGAACATAGCATTATGTATGGTACTTGCCATCACTTACAAGAGCAAAACAAGGAACGTTGGGAAAGGTGGGAGGTAAACGTTTCAGAGATAGACTTGGTCGTCTAGGGGATTTGCGCATCAAATATATTTAAAAGATTTGCCATAAGCCAAACGAGTACGCAAATCGAGGTGGCCCAAAATTCCTATTGAAAATCCAAATTAGAGGGCCCCACGGGACCCAACGAAGCGACAGAGATGCAGTGGGTGCATAACCGCGCATTAACCACGGTGAAGGGCTTGTTTTAAGGTTGGATGCATATATATGCACACGAGACGCTTCAGGCTTTTCGAAACCCCTGATTCATTTTCATCCCTTGAAATTTGTGTCGACCATCCCTTCCCATTTCTATTTACCAATTGGCAAACCGCTGCATCCTCCTCCACAGTTGCCACCACATCCAACACTGCAATGGGTTCATCTTGCTGCAAGCTTGCCTCCCCCTCCACTGCAGCATCCTCCCCCTCGGCCGCGGAAGTGGGTGCATCCTACTCCACCAATCAATGTGACTCCACTGCTGTACTGGGTGCATCCACCTCCAGGGCCGCATCCTCCCCAACGATTGCCTCCCTTTCCACCACGGAAGTGGGTGCATCCTGCTGCAACGATCCATGCGTCCCCACTGCTGCACTGGGTGCTTCCGCTAACGCCGCATCCTTCTCCACCGCTGCCTCCGCCTCCAGCGCCGCAGTGGGTGCATCCTGCTCCACCTATCCATGCGCCTCCACTGCTGTACTGGGTGCATCCACCACCAGCGCCGCATCCTCCACCGCTGCCTCCGCCTTCAGCGCCGCATCCTCCTTCACCGCTGCCTCCGCCTCCACTGCTGCATCCTCTACCGCTGCCTCCGCCTCCACCGCGGAAGTGGGTGCATCCTACTCCACCGATCCATGCGCCTCCACTGCTGTACTGGGTGCATCCACCACCAGCGCCGCATCCTCCACCGCTGCCTCCGCCTTCAGCGCCGCATCCTCCTTCACCGCTGCCTCCGCCTCCACTGCTGCATCCTCTACCGCTGCCTCCGCCTCCACCGCGGAAGTGGGTGAATCCTACTCCACCGATCCATGCGCCTCCACTGCTGTACTGGGTGCATCCACCACCAGCGCCGCATCCTCCACCGCTGCCTCCGCCTTCAGCGCCGCATCCTCCTTCACCGCTGCCTCCGCCTCCAGCGCCGCAGTGGGTGCATCCTGCTCTACCTATCCATGCGCCTCCACTGCGACATCCTTTACCGCTGCCTCCGCCTCCACCGCGGAAGTGGGTACATTCGCCTCCACTACAGCATCCTCTACCGCTGCCTCCGCCTCCACCGTTGCCTCCGCCTTCACCGCTTCTCAGTCGTACCACGTTTTCATCAACCATAAAGGTGATGATGTCAAGGAAACCTTCGCCAGGTCTCTCTACCTTCGTCTTCACGACAAAGGTTTGAGGGCATTTCTGGATAAACCTGAAATGCAACCCGGATACAATTTCGTTGATCAAATAGAACATGCTATTAAAACTGCCACCGTCCATGTGGCGATCTTCTCTCCTAATTATGCTAACTCACCTTGGTGCTTAGATGAACTCGTATGGATGTTGCAGTCAAATACTCCTATTGTCCCTGTGTTTTACCGTGTCACGCCTGCTGACCTTCGGTGGACGAAGGGAAAGTATGCTGAAAACCTAAAAGAACTGGCAGGGAAGAAAAATGATAATGGGACGCCGCGACATGACTCCAACACCATTGAAAATTGGAGAAAAGCACTTTCTAGTGTTTCATACTATCACGGTTTCGTGTTGGAGAAGCGCAATGGGTGAGAACTCAGCCTTGACTTTCTCTATATGGCAGTATTTTATTTTTGATAAATAGACATAAACGTTTATCTCACTAGTTTTATTTATTTTCTTGTCAATAACCAGTGAGGAGTTGGGTTTGGAGCTGCTAGACAAGGTAGTTGAATGTTTGTCGAAAATGGTGAAAAAACCAGACCTGTACGTGGCCAAATATCCAACAGGTTTGGATGACAAGATGTCAGACTTTGAGAATACAGTCCTGTTGCAGCAACCGGAAAGCGGAAAACCTCAGATTGTGGGGATCACAGGGTTAGGTGGAATAGGAAAATCAACGTTAGCAAAACAGTTCTTCAATAGGAAGAAATCAGATTATCCTAAATCCTGCTTTTTATCTGACATCAAAGATGGGTCTTTAACTTTGCTGCAGACACAACTTTTGAAGGATTTGGCTCGAATCGATAAGCCAATACACAGTGTTGATGAAGGTAAAGGGATGCTCATTGAGCATCTCAAGCGTTCTAAGTCTTTGACGCATCTCGAATCTTCTAAAGCTTTAATAGTTTTAGATGACGTAGACCATGAGGATCAGGTCACAGCATTTTTGCCCCTTGAAGCCCTTGACTTCCTTGCTGGGAGTTTAATATTGATTACATCTAGAAATAAGGATGTTCTCATAAGAGCAAGAGTGGCAATACAATCAATTTATATGTTGAGTGGGCTTAACACAAAATACTCGGAAGAGCTCTTCTGCTTCCATGCCTTCAACCAAGCCTATCCGCCTCGAGTGTTTCAAGATCTTACAGATAGGTTTGTAAAATATTGTAATGGATTGCCCTTATCATTGAAAGTGATAGGGGCACATCTTTACGGCAAAAAAGAGATATCAAAGTGGGAAGACGAACTGGGGAGTCTTCCCAGTGAGGTAAAGGGCAGGCTCAAAATTAGTTACGATGCCCTCGATCCCCAGGAAAAACAGATATTCCTAGACATTGCATGTTTTCTCAATGGACAAAACAGAGATACAGCAATAAACATATGGAATGCATCAGACTGGAAAGGAAGGCGGGGTTTTCAAAATCTACAGGATAGATGTCTCGTGGAAGTGGACAGTTCGAATTTGATCCATATGCATGACCATCTGCGAGATTTGGGAAGAGAAATCGGGGAGAAAACGTCGCCTTTTCGTCTTTGGCGTTGGACAGAGGACGTTATTGATTATTTATGGCAGCAACCATCTGTAAGTGTTCAGTAAATCAATCAATTTATAAATTAGTTGTTCAATTCATAAAAGTTTGGATCGGTTTTTAGTTCAGGGTACTTTCCAAAAATAACCATCGTTTTAATCCATCGTCTTTTTTGATGATCGTTTTACAAAAAGGGTCAGCTAATGGTGCGGGGACTTAAGATGGATCGAAGGGATTATGATAAATATGGTGATTATGTCTTGGGCCGTATTGGCACGATGAGGTTGCGAATTCTTGATACTGAAGATGATGTTATGGAGCGCATATTGGGGATGGTGGAGTCGCAAGATATGGAACGTATCTCGCGAAGGACAGTGTTACGAGACATCTTATGGTTGCGTTGGAGAAAGTGTCCATACTCTCCTTTGCCTTCCTGGGTGTCCGTGAAAAATTTAAGGCATCTACATGTGTCTGAGAGCGATCTCAATACATTGTGGCAAACTGAAAACCAATCACAGGTAATTAGAAATTTGTTGTGTTATCTTGGTATGTGTAGGCGATATTAATACCGTGCCACAACGTCTCAATAGATATCGAACGTCTTTTTTGGAGATTGAACAGCCAACGGTTTTCTAATATCTTTCTTGTCGTTGAACCTTGAATATTTGCAGGTACCTTTGCAGCAGGCAGAATTTTTGGAGGAGTTGATAACAGGCAGTTGTGTGAAACTGAAGAGCATAAGTGGATTGGAGCAGTGTACAAAGCTTCGGGAGCTCAATGTTAGTGCGTGCTCAGAGCTCGAAGAGCTGCCGAGGATGGAAATGTTGACATCTATGGAGAAGTTTTATGCAGTTGGATGTGTGAAGTTGAAGGGCATAAGGGGGTTGGAGCAGTGTACAAAGCTTCGGGAGCTCAGTGTTGTTCGGTGCTCAGAGCTCGAAGAGCTGCCGAGGATGGAAACGTTGACCTCCTTGGAGGAGCTTTACGCAGATGATTGTGTGAAGCTGAAGGGCATAAGGGGGTTGGAGCAGTGTACAAAGCTTCGGGAGCTCAATGTTGCTCGGTGCTCAGAGCTCGAAGAGCTGCCGAGGATGGAAACGTTGATCTCCTTGGAGGAGCTTTACGCACATCGTTGTGTGAAGCTGAAGGGCATAAGGGGGTTGGAGCAGTGTACAAAGCTTCGGGAGCTCAATGTTGCTCGGTGCTCAGAGCTAGAAGAGCTGCCGAAGATGGAAACGTTGACCTCCTTGGAGAAGCTTTACGCACATCATTGTGTGAAGCTGAAGGGCATAAGGGGGTTGGAGCAGTGTACAAAGCTTCGGGAGCTCAATGTTGCTCGGTGCTCAGAGCTCGAAGAGCTGCCGAGGATGGAAACGTTGACCTCCTTGGAGGAGCTTTACGCACATCATTGTGTGAAGCTGAAGGGCATAAGGGGGTTGGGGCAGTGTACAAAGCTTCGGAAGCTCAATGTTGCTCGGTGCTCAGAGCTCGAAGAGCTGCCGAGGATGGAAACGTTGACCTCCTTGGAGGAGCTTTACGCACATCATTGTGTGATGCTGAAGGGCATAAGGGGGTTGGAGAAGTGTACAAAGCTTCAGAAGCTCAATGTTGCTGGGTGCTCAGAGCTCGAAGAGCTGCCGAGGATGGAAACGTTGACCTCCTTGGAGGAGCTTTACGCACATCATTGTGTGAACCTGAAGGGCATAAGGGGGTTGGAGCAGTGTACAAAGCTTCGGATGCTCAATGTTGTTCGGTGCTCAGAGCTCGAAGAGCTGCCGAGGATGGAAATGTTGACATCTATGGAGAAGTTTTATGCAGTTGGATGTGTGAAGGTGAAGGGCATAAGGGGATTGGAGCAGTGTACAAAGCTTCGGGAGCTCAATGTTGGTGAGTGCTCAGAGCTCGAAGAGCTGCCGAGGATGGAAACGTTGACCTCCTTGGAGGAACTTCAGGCATTTGATTGTGTGAAGCTGAAGGGCATAAGGGGGTTGGAGCAGTGTACAAAGCTTCGGAAGCTCAATGTTGTTCGGTGCTCAGAGCTCGAAGAGCTGCCGAGGATGGAAACGTTGACATCTATGGAGAAGTTTTATGCAGTTGGATGTGTGAAGGTGAAGGGCATAAGGGGGTTGGAGCAGTGTACAAAGCTTCGGGAGCTCCATGTTGGTGGGTGCTCAGAGCTCGAAGAGCTGCCGAGGATGGAAACGTTGACCTCCTTGGAGGAACTTCAGGCATTTGATTGTGTGAAGCTGAAGGGCATAAGGGGGTTGGAGCAGTGTACAAAGCTTCGGCAGCTCAATGTTGGTGGGTGCTCAGAGCTCGAAGAGCTGCCGAGGATGGAAACGTTGACCTCCTTGGAGGAGCTTTACGCAGATGATTGTGTGAAGCTGAAGGGCATAAGGGGGTTGGAGCAGTGTACAAAGCTTCGGGAGCTCAATGTTGCTCGGTGCTCAGAGCTCGAAGAGCTGCCGAGGATGGAAATGTTGACATCTATGGAGAAGTTTTATGCAGTTGGATGTGTGAAGGTGAAGGGCATAAGGGGGTTGGAGCAGTGTACAAAGCTTCGGCAGCTCAATGTTGGTGGGTGCTCAGAGCTCGAAGAGCTGCCGAGGATGGAAACGTTGAACTCCTTGGAGGAGCTTTACGCAGATGATTGTGTGAAGCTGAAGGGCATAAGGGGGTTGGAGCAGTGTACAAAGCTTCGGGAGCTCAATGTTGCTCGGTGCTCAGAGCTCGAAGAGCTGCCGAGGATGGAAATGTTGACATCCATGGAGAAGTTTTATGCAGTTGGATGTGTGAAGGTGAAGGGCATAAGGGGGTTGGAGCAGTGTACAAAGCTTCGGGAGCTCAATGTTGCTCGGTGCTCAGAGCTCGAAGAGCTGCCGAGGATGGAAATGCTGACATCTATGGAGAAGTTTTATGCAGTTGGATGTGTGAAGGTGAAGGGCATGAGGGGGTTGGAGCAGTGTACAAAGCTTCGGGAGCTCAATGTTGGTGGGTGCTCAGAGCTCGAAGAGCTGCCGAGGATGGAAACGTTGACCTCCTTGGAGGAGCTTCACGCATTTGAATGTGTGAAGGTGAAGGGCATAAGGGGGTTGGAGCAGTGTACAAAGCTTCGGGAGCTCAAGGTTGGTGGGTGCTCAGAGCTCGAAGAGCTGCCGAGGATGGAAACGTTGACCTCCTTGGAGGAGCTTTACGCATATAAGTGTGTGAAGCTGAAGGGCATAAGGGGGTTGGAGCAGTGTACAAAGCTTCGGGAGCTCCATGTTGGTGGGTGCTCAGAGCTCGAAGAGCTGACGAGGCTGGAAACGTTGACCTCCTTGGAGGAGCTTTACGCATATAATTGCGTGAAGCTGAAGGGCATAAGGGGGTTGGAGCAGTGTACAAAGCTTCGGGAGCTCCATGTTGGTGGGTGCTCAGAGCTCGAAGAGCTGCCGAGGATGGAAACGTTGATCTCCTTGGAGAAGCTTTACGCATATAATTGTGTGAAGCTGAAGGGCATAAGGGGGTTGGAGCAGTGTACAAAGCTTCGGGAGCTCAAGGTTGGTGGGTGCTCAGAGCTCGAAGAGCTGCCGAGGATGGAAACGTTGACCTCTTTGGAGGAGCTTTACGCATATGATTGTGTGAAGCTGAAGGGCATAAGGGGGTTGGAGCAGTGTACAAAGTTTCGGGAGCTCCATGTTGGTGGGTGCTCAGAGCTCGAAGAGCTGCCGAGGCTGGAAACGTTGACCTCCTTGGAGGAGCTTTACGCATATAATTGTGTGAAGCTGAAGGGCATAAGGGGGTTGGAGCAGTGTACAAAGCTTCGGATGCTCAATGTTGTTCGGTGCTCAGAGCTCGAAGAGCTGCCGAGGATGGAAATGTTGACATCTATGGAGAAGTTTTATGCAGTTGGATGTGTGAAGGTGAAGGGCATAAGGGGGTTGGAGCAGTGTACAAAGCTTCGGGAGCTCAATGTTGGTGAGTGCTCAGAGCTCGAAGAGCTGCCGAGGATGGAAACGTTGACCTCCTTGGAGGAGCTTTACGCAGATGATTGTGGGAAGCTGAAGGGCATAAGGGGGTTGGAGCAGTGTACAACGCTTCGGAAGCTCCATGTTGATGGGTGCTCAGAGATCGAAGAGCTGCCGAGGATGGAAACGTTGATCTCCTTGGAGGAGCTTTACGCATATGATTGTGTGAAGCTGAAGGGCATAAGGGGGTTGGAGCAGTGTACAAAGCTTCGGGAGCTCCATGTTGGTGGGTGCTCAGAGCTCGAAGAGCTGCCGAGGATGGAAACGTTGACTTCCTTGGAGGAGCTTTACGCATATAATTGTGTGAAACTGAAGGGCATAAGGGGGTTGGAGCAGTGTACAAAGCTTCGGGAGCTCAATGTTGGTGGGTGCTCAGAGCTCGAAGAGCTGCCGAGGATGGAAACGTTGACCTCTTTGGAGAAGTTTTACGCATTTGAATGTGTGAAGCTGAAGGGCATAAGAGGGTTGGAGCAGTTGACAAGGCTTAGAGTGCTAGATGTATCTAGGTGCTTGGAGCTAGAAGAAGTGGAAGGTGTTGAACAGTATACGTGGTTGGATGAGCTCGATGTCTCTGGATGTCCCAAATTACAGTGTCGGTTGTGGGAGTAAGAGGGGGACGAGCTTCGCGGACGACTAAAGGCAAGCGTGCTAGTTACGTGAAAAGCCAATCAAGAAGAAGCGAGAAAAGCGAAGCAAGCAGAAGCGGTTTGTAAGGGGTAGTCATGACACCGGAAATTATAGATGGCGTTGTTATTAATTGTTATTTGATAGAACGAAGCTTTTCTATTTACATGATAATCTTAATATTTATTTAAATGAAAATAAACCAAAGTAACTGTACCATCTCAAAGACGATGTATATATGAATAATGTGTATGATAATCTTAATATTTATCTAAATGAAAATAAACCAAAGTAACTGTACCATCTCAAGGCCGGTGTATATATGAATAATGTGTATGATGCGTTTGATAATTAGTTAAATCAAGTATGCATACAGTATAGCAGCCGAATTACTGATTCATGTTGTTTTTATTGACCAAGGACGCCAGCGCCCAACTACATGAAGCAGTTTACCCTCTGCTCACTTAGCTTCACTTTCCTGCAGCTCACATCTAGCAACACCTATAGATGAGATAACAGATCTAATGCTTTTGTTGCTGATATAGCAACCAGTAATCCTATAGGCAGATGCAGATCCAGTTCTATCTGGGAGAATTGCTCCATGACCTGTTGTAGATGTTTGCATAGAGAAGACACTCGTCCCAGAGTACACTTATATTTATTTGGGAGGAGCCATCAATGTCATGACGAAAGACATCATGGAGAATTTAAATCTTCAAAGGATGTCAAGGCAAACCTCCATTGTTCTTCAAATGGTCGACAAGTCCGCTATTAAGCCGAAAGGGACCCTAGAAGATGTGTTCTGATTATCAAAAAGAATCCTAGATGTGCTTTGATTATCAAAATTCCTCAAGAAGTGCCCAGCTGAGCTCATGACTACATAAGATGAACGACTCAGAATAACATATGAAATTCTCAATAGTATGAAAATAATCAAATTACAAGCATGGGAAGAAAAATTCAAAGAGTTCATAGAAAATGAGTTGTCGAGCTCAAATTATTGTTTTGTGCACAGGTTAATAGAACACATGGCACGATACTCTACTGGATGTCACCCATCAGTACTGCATCTATGGTTTTTGCAGGGTGTGCTATCATAGGTGATCCACTGTTAACTGCCATGTCCATATTTACAGTCTTGCAATATTCCATGTCATGCAAGAGCCAGTGAGAATGCTAGCTGACGTTTTGGCTATATTAATTCAAGTTAATGTCTTCCTAGATTGTCTGGACAAGTTATTACAAGATGCTGAGCTGAGACAAGATGTTGTTGTGAGGAAAGCACTCGCTGGGTTCCAGTATATCATCGAAATTCTTCAAGGTATATTCAGTTGTGATCGGGAGTCTTCACTGCAAAAACTAACATTGAAGGGAATAAATCTGCAAATTAAAAAAGGGAGAAAAGGTAGCAATTTGTGGCTCAGTGGGATCAGTGAAATCTGCTCGGCTATATACAATTGTTGGAGAAATCCCAAAAAATTCAGGAGATGTAAGTTGAACATAAACTATTCTTGAGCAGCACTAACCATTTAATAGTTCAACAAAATTTTAGATGCAGTTTCTTTGCTTTCTATAGTTTGTTTTGTAGCACATATATTTATATAGAAATTCTTCCATAAACTTTTTGATTGCACTGCGTGCAGGTTCAAGTGTATGGTAGTGTTGCCTACTTGGCACAAACAGCTTGGATTCAGAGTGGGACTGTCAAAGATAACATATTCTAAGGGAAAAAATGGACAAAATTCAGTACATGAAGGCAATAAAAGATTGTACATTAGACCAGGATATAGAGAGCTTTGCTTCAAGACTCAAATGGTTGTCTTTGGTAACAAAGGTTTAATGGGTCTCGTTCTGTTGTTTGTTTTAAGTTCATAGTCTTGTTTTCTAGTTGTAAACCGTGCAACTGCTCCATATACAGTAAGCCTAACGAGTTATTTCGTGTTAGTTTAAGGAAGCTTGTTACCAGGTGCAGTGTGAATTAAGGTTAATATGCCAGGAGATACATTAGAATTCCATGGTTTGCTTGTTTAATGTAGCCTTCTTTCACTTGTTTGTTTTAAGTTTACAGTCTTGGTTTCTAGTTGTAAGCCCTGCAACTGCTCCATATACAGCAAGCCTAACGAGTTATTTTTTTTAGTTTAAGGAAGCTTGTTACCAGGTGCAGTATGCATTAAGATTAAATATATGGCATGAGATATATTTGATTTCCATAGTTTGCTTGTTTAATGTAGTCTTTGTTCAGATAATGGAATCTATTTTCAACAGAAATAGTTGAAATGTTGATGAAGGTTTAAAGGATCACTCTAGCAGGGGAGAATGCTATTCCAAGATTTGATCAAGATGCATACAATCAGATCGTTAGAAATGCCAATCTCCGACTGCCAGAAGATGGTCACAACACCACAGTGGAAGCCAGGTGTGCATTCACTTATTTGAGAATGAGCCAGCATTTTGTTTCAACCTGAAAATTGGAGGTTATTCGTCTCATTTGTTGGAAAAATAGCACAAGGAGGGGCCTCAAATTCATAGGAGGAGCAAGAACATAGAGATACAGACTCATTTGTCTATGCCATGGTCCCATTGGTCCAAGAGGATGCTGCACTCATGCATAATTAGGCCTAAAGCACACCTTTTTGTAGAGCAGACAAAATATGAATGTAGCAGGCAAAATCTGAATGTAAAACATACTTATCGTTGGAACTAAACTAATGTGTTGTTTCACATATCCTGCTCCTCCATGTGATCTTGTGCAAATACAGGCTTTTAATGGCTATGCCAACTTAGCATAATTAGTCTTGGTTACAGTAACATGACTACCAGTGCAGCACAATTAGCCTTTATTACATTAACATGGCCACTGGATATTATAATACCCTGTTTCGAGATGGGTATCGGCCAATAGCTTCCATGTTTTGTAGGCATGGCCACTGGATATTATAATACCCTGTTCCGAGATGGGTATCGGCCAATAGCTTCCATGTTTTGTAGGCATGGGGTGATTTTCAATTTTTACTTGCATTGAAATGAAGGATTGGGAATAGCCAAGAGATGCACAAAGCTCCCCAGAGAAGCTGATCAAACAGGTCATCCTTGCAACTCGGAAAGCTGGGTCTCTCTAGCCGGGAAGAATGCTCTTCCCAGATTTGATCAAGATGCATACAATCAGATCCTTAAAAATGGTCATAACACCATAGTGGAACCCATGTGTGCATTCACTTCTGATTTGAGAATGAGCTAGCATTTGTTTCAGCCTAAAAATTTTGTCAGAAAAATGGCACAAAGAGGGGCCTCAAATTCATGGGAGCAGGAATATAAAGATACAGACTCACATGTCTATGCCACGTTCCCATTGGTCCAAGAGGCTGCTGCACTCATCTATAATTAGGCTTATAATTTATAAATATTATATTCATAATTATAATATTTTATTTTACTGTTTATTAATATTAATATTTATAAATTCATGAATATTACATTTAATAATCATAATTAATAATATTTTATTTTTTATTAATATTAATATCCAATTCATAAATTTATATTCATTAGATGAAATTTATGGGATTTTTTTTTAATTTTATATTATATGATTAGAATTTATAATATTTAAAAATTAATTATTGGAAATTAAAAATTGAAATTAGATTGATTAAGAATTTAATAAAATTTTTAAATTAATTATTTTTTAAAATGATAACATTGAATTTTATTTATTTGTTTTAATTTTATAATTTAATATTTTCTTTTAAATCATTATAATAAAAATGAAATTCTTTTTAATAATTATATTTTTAATGTTATTTTTATCCATGTCAATTACTGAATTTATTAATTGTAATATAAGGTTTCATTAAAAGTGAAATCATACATTGGTGGCAAGTGTAATGGCTCATCATTTATATCTGTGAGAAATGAAATCTATTTTATAAATAGTTTAAGGGACAACAACGTACAACTCAAAATTGAGCATATTTTCTGGTGGAGTGATTTATTTCTATAAATATGACTAGAGTGAGGATAATGATTTTTAGTGGTAATTCAAATATAATTATTAATCTCATAAACAATCATAAAATCTTAGTTGATAGTAAGGTAGCCTACTTCATTGCAAGAATAAAAGAGGATACTCTTTAGTTTAATGATATCACATTTTTCCATTTGCTAAGGGGTCTAAATAGTACACCCTTGCCAATAAAGTCTTTAGATTGAATGAGGGGAGGCTAAGGAAAAAAGGGAATTTATTTCCAAGTTATCCTCTTGGTTCATGTCTAATATCAACTATGCAGAGTGCCACATATCAAGCTCATTAAGCAAAATATGTCAAGACATCCACACTGTCATAGTATAACTAGATGGAGGTAGGATTCAATGTGCATCACCCTTACGACATTGCCACACATGCTATAGTTTATGTTTAGCCAATAAATTGAACCTTGTAGAGTGTATATGTAGGAGGGAAAATGTGGGCTTATGGATTAGAGCACAAATGCTTTGTCCAACAAGGAGAATCGGTGATGGTCGACTCTGGTTCAACTGGAATTTTGGGAAGCGTTCACTTTTGAACTCTATAGACAATTCTTTGTATTTTCTTAGTGGTTTTGGATTAGTCTCTCATGGTTACTATCTTGGTTAGGTGCTATGTTTTGGTGTTTGTTTGGAGCGTTGTTCTTCTTGTTTTGTGTGTTGGTAGTTGTTTGGAACCCCTGGTTCACAACATTGAAAATAAGGCTCTTCAGTTATTCCATTTAAATCTAATTAGACTCTTGTTGAGGGAGGCTTTGAATTCCATTTTCCAAGTTTTGAACGATTTCAAGAAGGGAAACGTTATGGACCTGTAGTCTACTTGAATTTTTTGTTGTTGCAAACTTGAGTTTTTCCGAAGTTTGTTTTAGTAGTTGACGTCGTGCAACACTCTCTTGCCTCCATTGTAGGGGCTTGGCTAACGTGCACCTATTACAACTAAACAATGCCGCTTTACTTAAGGTTTGCCCATAACTTTTCCTTAACCTACAATATGTCCAATGCAACTAAGTAAGCATACTTTCAACTATGGCCTCTAAGAAATCCTAGCAATACTCTTGGCCAATGTACAGTAATGTAAGGAGTTGTACTGTTGCCGATCATTTAAGTAAGTTGCCAATCAAAACTGAAAACTAGTCTGTTCACACACAAAATCTTCACAAACTCAATATTGCTTGAACTTCTCCAGCATGCATAACAGCGGTTATGAAGCCCGGCAAGATAGAGATAACGTCAGGCAAGAGAGATATTTAGGCAGCCCTACAGCAAGAGAGGTACGTTATGAAACCCTACAGATAGGTGGTTAGTCAGCCCTACGCAAACTCACAACGAAAGGATTCACTACTTATCGACGGCATTCACGAGGTATCATTTCTGATTTCAGTCACAAAGGCAGTCGTAGTTACAGTGACTATCACGGCTTCTCCCACAAAGGCGGATAAAGAAAGTAGAGGCGGTGGAACTTAACACCATCTCCCAAGGGGCGGCAGATGATACAATGACATCAAGGGCGCCAACAATCATAAAGAGTCCACAACAAACATATATATGTGGCATCCAAGGTAGATGCCTTAACTTTATTATATGAAGAATGTCGCAAATATACAATGAGAGAGTTGTAGCCTCATGCCTGAAACTCTCCTACAAATGTATAATGAATCTAAGGAAATATTGCCTTCTTCATATTATCCAATAGATGTGCACAATCTAACCCTTGAAGCAACCACATGCCTACCTCTTGCAAGTCCTATCTTCTTTTTCTTCTCACTTAGCCAATGTAGTTCACTCGAATGTGCTACCCTTGAACTACACAATCATAGGCTCCTTTACACTCTTGGTGAATGACTAACAACTTGCATTGACTTGGCATTTTTCAAGCTTCCCCCTTTTATATGAGAGTTTCCTAACAATTGCAAGCCCCTTTACCTTAAGGTGGACCCAAGTACCATTCTTCAGATTTGGTAGCCTTAGTGATATAGTTTTGGTGACTTATGAGACAATTAAGATGATATACTATCATGTAGGATAAGAGAACTAAGGATGTCTTGTCACATAGGATGGAAGACCAATAAGGTGTTACATAGTGGGCTTCAATGGAGGATGGTGCGACTTGGAAATTTGTGATAAATTGTGTGTTGTCCATGGTAAGGAAACTTTGTTGATCAATACATTAAGGATATGTGAACACTTAATGATGGAGGGGCATGATCTTAATTGAGTATCACATATCAATTTAGATGGATGATAACATGGTCTTACATTGGAGGGAGGTGACAATAGGTTGTGTATGGTTGGTTGGTGATGATGCAAACATTTCATATGGTGAAACTTGCACGGTGACATTTCACACAATTGAAGGTTCCTAGCTTGGTTTTGGTTATGTTGATTAGGCATATTCCTAGTAACACAAGTGGTTGATGGTCATGCCCAACTAGGAAGGTCAGACGGTGTTGCATGATGAATAAGATTCTTGAGTGGTATGGGATGCTCAAGTGGAATAAAAAGTTTACAAGAAACTTGGATTGGTTGCCAACAACTAGTTTGTTCTCCTATATGTGGTATGTTATCTTTGATCTGTGGTGTATTTTCTCTCGTGGGTTGGCATTTTGACTTGTTCATGAATACTCATTGTGCTTATTATTGAAAAGGTGTAGCCCACCATATTGGAATTGTTTTTTAGGCATTTAATGTCTACTCTTTGGGCATATGTGGAAGATTTAGAATATGGATTACATGTAAATTCAAGAAATTCATTCAATATTGTGCTAGCATGAATATTTTTATCAATGGTAACAAGATATCTATATTCTTGGTGACAACTAAGGCGCATAATTAAAAACCTCAATGCATATCCCAAAATGCAATGGTCGTGGACACCCTTATGCAACCAAAATGAAAAATCCAACTTTTAGAAGTTGAATGCTTAATGTTAAAGAATATGGTTAGTAATCTCAAGTAAAGTTCCCACTGAGTTACCTCCAACTACAAAGTTTTAGTGAATTATACCCCTAATGATCTCATGGAAGAGGAAACAATTAGAAAATGATTGAAGACATAGACTTGGGAAATCGAGGATCAAAATAAGGCACTCAACAAGATTTTTTCGTAAGTGTTTCATGTTATTGAGAGCAACATTAATATTAGGGGTTGTTGTTGCACGTAATTCCTAGGCACTGCGACAACGACTTAGATCAGGGGCTGTCACCATGATCCCCAATCTCTTCGTTTGAGTTATCTCCCGATAGCAGACTACGGGGGGTAGACCCTATGCAAATGGAATGAGGGAAGATTAATTGGGAACCAACCAATCTGGGAGACACAATTAAGCAATCAATACTTGTTTAGATTGTGCAAGATTTTGAAGGATTCAATTTGATTTGAGGAAAATGATACCAATGCCTTGTGGAGTAAACTATCTTGCGAATGAAATAAAGGCCAAGTAATGGATGGGAAACTGTTGCTAAATGATTCAACTATCTTATATGAAAATGCAAAACTTAAAACTGTGTGAAATGCAGGGACTTGGTTAATTTTAGTTAGATGCCTGCTCTAATTTTGATTCCTCAATGCTTCTATTGACCAAGATTATGCTTGGAAGTAAAACTTTAATGTGAAAGTATTAGTTTAGTATGCAAATGCAAAGTGAAATGATGTGATGGAAAAAGGAGGGCTTAAATATGAGTTATTTTTAGGTATGTCGTGAGTGTTATTTAACTTAAGGCCTAGAAAAATGATCTTAATGTGAAAACAAATACTTATACCAACAATGTAAAATATGAAGCCTGCACAAGTAATTGCTGAAAACACAATAGGAAACCAATGTAAATTGCTAGAAATAAAATACTTTATATTCAAAAATCCATTTGTATGAGATACTCAATCAGAGATCATTAGATGCATAAGTAAAACGAAATTAGTCTTACTTGAATGAGCATGTAAAAACAAATGCATTTCAGGAATTAAATTAAGTGTTTAAACTCAGATCACAACAATTAGGTGCAAACTCTGAAATATCAGTTCTAATAATCTTCTCTTAAAACAAAGGGCAATGCGAACAATTTATTTTAAACCAATCATCCTATAACCATTCAAGATTTAGATTTTTTCTATGTAACAACAGAAACTTCACATGACTAACTAATAACTAACAATAAGAAAAATTTTGGGTTAACAATTTCCAATCTAGTGATGCATTTGATCTTAAAATTTAGAAATAAATTATTGAAAAAGCAGTGAAACAATATTCAGAAATTTGTCAATTAGCTTGCAAAAGTTTCTGAAGATAATTCTATTTCTGAAATGTACTGGAGTAAAAGATGCAAACTAAATTTGTTTATCAAAATTCAGCTAATTGAAACTCTATCCCAGTATTAGTCTTGCTCTCAATCAGATCAATGAAATGGGGTAAGGGTTTAGAGGATGTGCACCAGTAAACCCTTAGGGGTTTGAAGATCCATGGAGATGAGCTACCCAAATCACTGAAGATCTTTAGATCCAGATGCCAACTAGAATTTTGTTTTGAGAAATTTTTTGTTAAATGTTTTAGGGATTTTTTGTCAAAATTCTTTGGAAATTTTAGAGAAAAAATTAGTGAAAAAAATTGGTGAAAGAGGGTGAAGGAATAGAGGATGCAAAGATGAGCGCTGAGAAGGAAAGAACTTGAGGCTGAGAGCTGGAGATGGCCAACACGGGGAAGGAGGCCAACGGGGAGCTTAGGGCTGAGAGGTTTGAGGGTGAGGGCCAAGGAGGTAGGCGACTAAGGGTTGAGGGAGGAAAGGAGGATAAGGCTGAGGGGATAAGGGAGATGAGGGAGGCCGTCAGGAGGGAGGCTGAGGGGAAGTCATGGAGGCCGTAAGGGAGATGGCCGAGGGGAAGTGAGGGAGAAGAGGCAACGGGAAGGGAGGATATCACAAGGGAGAGGGAGAACGAAGGAGCAGGGGAGCCGAGGGTAGGAGCTAGAGGGATAAGGGAGGTCATGAGCCAGGCTGAGAGGGAGGAAGGAGGAGCAAGGGAGGCCGCAACCTAGGGTGAGAGGAAGAAAGGAGGAGCAGGGGAGGTGGTGAGTTAGGCCGGGAGGATAGAGGGGAAGGAAATGAGCTTAGAGAAATAAGGAGGTGAGGATCGAGAGGAAAGAAAGGGGGTCGAGAGCTAGAGATGGCCACTGTAGGGCCTTTAGGCCCTAAAAATTTTTACCCACGATCTTTCGTAAGATTTGTAAAACCCAGATCGAAATCTTACAAGCTTCCTTTTTGAAATTTTTCTTTGACTTGCAAATAAAATGGAGATCATATCTTGCCCTCTAGAGCTTAGATCTGTTTCTAAAATCCACAAAAATTGTCGGCAATCTTTAGATCTGTTTCTGCACAAACAAAAGATAGAAAACTCCAAAACATGTATATACAAAAATATGAAATACCCAAAACCCTAGTGAATTTAAAAATTTGAATCTGCAATAATATTCTACAAATCTAGCAGATCTGAGGAGTATGAGTCCAACTCTGCTCCTATATTTGCAGATCAAAGCCCTTTATTAGCCAGATCTAAACAATTTTGCACAAATTTATAAATAAACTAGAAATTTTAAAGAGGCACAAGCCTAGAAAACTCTGCAAATAAAATATTTTGTAAGACGACTTCAAAAATTAAAAATAGTAGACTCTTTAGATTCTGTAATCTGAGAGTCAGTTGGTCCAGCTGAGGACTTTCCCAAATGTCCAAATCCTAAATAATAACTTCTGCACACTTTGATATGATTGTTATATTAATAGAGATTCAAAACAATCATAAAATCATCAAGAAATGGAGATACCTGCTAGTTCTATCAAATCAAAATGATATTTTAGAAAGCTAGAAATTTGTGCGAGATACCTATGCATAGATCAATCCTCAAGGGCTATTATTGAGCAAATACAAATAAAAGCAACAGAGTATTAAGAGCAATATTACCACATAAATTTGAAGGAGGAATGCCACGTTCTGAAATCCCACAGTATTTGTATTTTATTAACCAGAAAAAAGTTACAAGAGCTTTTTAGAGCAAGTACACGATTCAATGATTGAATCCAAATAACGGAGAGAGACCTCTAATTTATAGATAAATTCTCCAACTGCTAAATGGCTTGATCCCCGTCAAAGTAATCTTGATTGTTGATGAAGATCTAATGAACTTTTAAGCATCACCGTCGAAATTAAGTTACTTTTTTAAGGAAAATCGAATTTCACTTTAAGTTCTTTTTAATTAACTCAAAAATGATTATTTTGAGTTAATTACCTAAAAATAATGACCTTGACTACTAAGGCTCAAGGGTCCAAAATAGCTTGATATTTTCAATATCCCTTTGGTCGAGGACCTCCAAAAATTAAAAACTTTAAAACCCACGAATTTTAAATGTTGGAGAATTTAATTTTCCTAGGACCTAAATTAATTAAATTCATGGCTTAGCATTTTTAATTTATTTTAGCCAAAAAATTTAATTAATTAACTCATGAAGGGATTAATAATTTTTCCAACCCTCTAATACTTTAGCATTATATCTAAAATATTATTTACATGAAATATTACATTCTAACCCATGAAGGGGGAACACCCGTTCGTTATAGACCCTCTATAAGTTACCCATTTCCGCGACTCAAAATATGATCTAGCAGGCTAACTGACTTGTAATAAAATAATTGAACTAAATAACTAGAATTATTCCCAAATCACTTTTACAGAGACTCGATAAATAACAATAAGACTCATCTAAGATCCTGACGACAATATCCACCCTAGCTTTGAGGTGACGCTGGAAGGAAAACCTTTGCCGATCATCCATGTTTAGAAACACACATCAATCAGTGAGGCAAGAAACCTACTAGGATAGAAATCATCATTAGAAAAATAAATTTACCTAGGTTGTTACATACATTTGTTTTATTAGGAGCATTTACATTACAAAATGCAGAATGCGTTTACAAAATCCCAGTGTACATATAACTGATAATGATGAATATGTGGATCATCTAAGTGCTCAGACATGATGGAAGTCCTTGCGCGAAAAAATGTATAGCTATGGGTAGTTGACATGGAGTGGTCAACAGGGGCCTTTTTTAAAGTTTATACTAGTTGAAAATTTTGAAATCCTCTTTGAAGGACGTTTTGGATCTTTTTGTACATGACACATCTACACAACAGTTACATTCTTGGGGAGGTAGGTGAGGGAGGGGTGATTTTTAACCCAAGAGGAAACATTTAAATATCATTCTCTTGGAACCTAGGCTTAGAATCCAACAACCAAGCCAAAACCTAGCCAAAACCTATGTCCAATACTTAGGACTTACTATCACCTCATCATTTGATACCCCTAAGCTCATCATGGGAGATTACAAAAATACAATTCAATACCTTTAATTAGGTACTCTTCCCTCCGAGCCTAGACTATGCTTGATTTCCCATCCTACATACTCACACCTTTCTTAGTTCTCTCTTGTTTCCTTTTAACATGTCCTCCATATTAGTAATTCCCTTATTTATCAACAACCCAACCTATCCCTCCAAGAAAAAAAGGAGACCTCTTAGTCAATGGTCATTGTCATGCCCTCATAATTCCATGATGCCCCCCACCTATTACTTAGCATTTTCACAATCTCCATGTGGCTCCAGTCTATCATATAATGCAAATGAGTATAACATATCTATCATCTCCATGTATTAATACCATATCCTAACCTCTATAGTAAACATCGCCTATCCTCTTCTTGGCACCGGGGTGGGATTTCCCTTGCGCCAACGGATCCTAAGGTTAGTCCTTTTTATCATTACATGGCAAGGGGCTCTATGAATATGGGTTTGGAAGTAGTGACTTGAATTGATAATAAGACTCTACCCAATGTTTGGCATCACTTTTGTTTTGCCTACAACTCCCCCTAGTCTATCTTACTCTCTTTCTGCTATAAATCTGAACATCACACTTTGATGCTCCCAACCCCATAAGTCATCTTAAGGAGGTGTGTTTACAAATTTCCACTTCTTTCATCTATCTTGTGTCCCACTTTTGAGGTATCATCTTCTTCTACTCACCAAGATATTTCCAACAATGTAAATTTCATTAGAATTTGAGCTTGGGGCACCAAGATATGGTCCTCTGATTAATTCCACAATTTGTTATGTAAAAAATCCATAAAACTTACACATGGCTAATGATGTAGCATGAGTCACCTAAAGGGAGTACCCAATCAATCATAGCCACATTATCCAGTGTCCATATACATTCGTGAAACCACATTGCAATGTACGAGATTCGACAATGGTGAGTTAGTAAGGTTGGATAATAGGGTGTTCGACCATTTGAAATGTGATGGAGTTAATTCCTCCCAAAGGACCAAAAACCACACACCAACATTCGTGAATATGGCTTGTCCACGTTGTTGTCAAGTGACTCGGGTGTTGTCCAACACCATTGTTACGATGGCTCGAAAACCACAAATTGTGTTCTGAAATTGGCATCCACACAACTCTACGCTGTCGAATATGAAGTCCACATTGACTTGCTCAAACTCAAAACTTGCATCCATGCTCATGGGATTACTATCGGTCAAGATCTCACTTGATTTCTATGGGAGAGAGGGCATTTATTCCCGATTTATGAGGTATGTTATGGCTACAAGGTTGATGCTCTTCTCGTCCATCATTGGTCCAAACATGGATGGCCCTTCTGCATGCAACCTTATTCGTCATTCACATGGACCAACATGTATCAAATCGCATGTTCCTTTACCGTCCAAGGAAAATCGTGGGTTATTGTCACACAATTAGAGAACCTGCGCATTCAAAGATGCCACGTGGATCTATATACATGTGACACTTTTTCACCGATGGGGAGACCAACTCGATTGAACACAATTCACACTACGCTTATCACCCTTTTTTTAGTTAGTTTTGCATGGCTTAACCAATTATTCCTATTTCAACAATACATATTTACTGCAAATCTAAAATATGTGCAAGAGACAACATACAGGTTTGGGAGGCTCACTAGTTTAATACTCTATTCATATACATACACAATATTTTGCAATGAACATCCCTTAGGTTTTTTACATTAAAAGCAAAACGATGCTAAACCAAAACTTGGCCCCTTTAGGTCAATATTCAAAATTTTGTCAATCCCCAAAGTTTTGGAATGCTTGTCGACCTTTGAATTTTCCACAAGATTGAAATCCAAAAATTTGGGTAGCCAAAGAATCGCCAAATTTACAACCTTGGATTTTGTCCCCAAAATTTAGCATGTACTTCGTTGTGTGAAGCATTTCGACACTTGTTGTTTTTTTCTTCAAGAAACCAAGCCTACATACCCTTGCCTCATGGGGTAGGGTGTAGCCAACACTAAACATGTGTCGTGCTTGTCTCTACCTAACTTCGTGGTTGTTGACTACTCACTCAATTCTTTCCAACTCTTCACCTTCATGGAATTGTTTCACCTTCACTTGTTGAAGTGTTAAACATTCCACACTCTTCTCATTTGGCCAGGTCGATGCACCATGCAATCTGGGCCTTTAACCAAACCTGCTCGCTTCTGTGTCGTTGGCTTTATAACATGTATGTTCCATTAAGTCAATAATTTTCTCCCATCACATCCACTCATCACACAATATGCCATCTCATCAACTTGTCACACAATATGCCATTGCATTGATGTGTTGCACCTCATTTCATGATTATGCCATCACATTGGACATTCCACCTCATCGCATGTTGATGAATCCCACATTTGGGTCATGCTCTTGTATGAAATGCCGACCAACTGATATATTGGGTGCCCATGCTGTGCGATCGTGCCTATCATGTTGCAACTTAACATGGAACCCAACTCATCTCTAATATGCTTGATTGCTCTTGTGCACTCAATGCGATCAAGGGTTGGAGGGCCTTACACCCATCCCACTCAAAATCATTATAGTTTTTAGTAATCCTCCAAGTGGTGAACCCGACCTCGCAAAGTCACCAATCAAAGTCTCCACATAAAATTTTCACCAAGTTCCAAAATCTACTCGATCCAACATCTCCATCCTCCACTAGAAACCCCAATATTTAATGGCACTACCCGATCAATCACTACATGCCACACCATCCCCATTGTCTTACTCCCAAAGTGGCCATGCTACCTTGGAAGAACGTCTCCCTCCTAACTTTGTCAAGAATGTCTCAAGTTGCAATTGTCATCGTATTGACCAAACTACCGCTTGCACCCAATGTTACCACTGCTACAACATAACATAATATAGTCCAAGCACCGAACTTCCATGACTCATGCTCCCATAATCCAACCAATTGAATATGTCATATCTCCACGCACTAACAACCGTCGTTCTTTGGACTAATTGGGTAATCAATCCAATCAACACGCCCAACTCATGGGAACACACATTCTCATGTCATCCTCAATCTTTTTTTCCTACACTTACGTGATAATGCTTAACGTCAACCACTATCGTGACTGTCCAAAATCTATCAAGAAGTCCCTCCATAGTGTCCAAGTGACATGTCTCTGAACCATCACAAACATACTCATACTTGGGTGTATCCTATCCAACTGCCACTCCTTGGCCAAATCTGTCCACTCCTCATTTTTTCCAAGATATGGAACGCATTGCTCTTCCTACATGTTCAGATTGTTTGTGAAAATTTGTGATGTGTGAAAAATCCAACTCGCCCCGTCATCCTCTAATCGTACTGCCCATGACCCCCAAGCCAAATGTGCTAGCAAATCTCTCCTGGCCCTCCTCCTCATGAAAAAACCTATGTGTGCAAAGGTCTCCATCAAATCCAACTATGATCACTACAAGCATTGGGCCATCTATCATTCACAAACTGGCTCAAGAATGCCTTACCCCATCCAATGTCTCACACTAAAGGTGGGAAGACATCACTTAGTCACTTGAATTATGACCCACCCCATATTGATCATCTATCGGATCCCCTAGCTGACTCCATCTCTCAGAATGGAATGATCAACCTCCTCATCTATCCAACTCCTCAATCCTTTGTTGTGATGTCTAAGTCCTCACCACTCAACCAAATTGCTATCCAAGTCTCCCCACACTAAGGCCTCATCATAGCTGCAACCAAGTCTACCCAACTCCCCCATTGGATCTGTGTGAATGTCCCATCTCAAGCTCTCTCTCTCTCTCTGCACTAACAAGACCATTCCAAAGTGGCTTAACTCATAGTTCACTTGCCTCTTCAAAGGGGACCTCCAAGTGAAATGCTCCCAATAAAATAATGATTCTTGAAAAAAAATTACATAAAATTATACTATATAGATAGCATCCATATAGAATATTAACTACCTATGGGCCCCTTAGAATGAGGGTTGACCAACTAATTTGTGCCTTATTAAGAAAACGAACCCTTTTTACAATGAATTACAACTAGCTAATTATTTAATGACCGTTCTTCAAGGAAGTTTGTATCATACATTAATAATGTGTATAAGGGGATTAGGGTAGAACCCTAATACCCTATGATTCCTAAAGAAGCTAAATGAGGGCCTCAAGGGAGTATTACATCCTTTGAAGCCCTTAGCAAAAACTCAGAAAAGTTATGAAGGAAAAAATTAGCAATTTAGGTGTATTGCATGAAATTATTTTTCATGCTATACATGTATCAAATGAAAATAATTTCATGTGATATGATGAAAGCCCAAATATTTGGCATGATTTTTGGGGTTGGAGTTGGATTAACCAATGTATCACACAAGGAGAAATGTTTTTAATGTGAAATGCATTGCACCACAATTTTTTCTGGTGTAATACACTAATCCACCAAACATTTTTCAGCACATGATATGAGGTAGAGTCATGAGAAAGAAATTGTCATGCAGAGGAAATATTTCATGGGAATGATGTATCACACCACCAACTTTTGAGGCATGATATGTTGCGAGCTCTAACTTATTCATGGATGCGACAATGGAAACAAGGTAACTGATGAAGGTAAGAATGGAGGATAAGAGAGAGAAGGAAGAGGGGAGAGAAAAGAAAAGAAGACCAAGGATGAAGAAAAATGAGAGAAAAGGAGGGAAAATTTTAGAGGAAGAAGAATCTACCATGTTGTAAGAAAACTTTTCGGGGCATGACATATCATAATAAATAGTTTTGTTGCGATATGTTATAGGATACCAAACTTCTTGAGGTGTGATAGATGTGTTGCACTGATGAAAATGTTTGAAGTTGTGATATAGCATAGGAACACCGATTTTAAGAGGTGTTATAAAAGTGTCACAAGGAAGAAATTTTCCAATATGTGGTATGTTGCATAAGATAAAATTTTTGGGTGCAATAAGAATATTTTTGAGATGCAATATGGCACATGGAGGAAAGTTTTCTTAGTTGAAATAAGCCAAAGAGAGACAAAATTTCCTTAATATTCATGGAACATGAGGGTGATCTATACAATGAGTGATTTGTTACCATACCCACCATGTCATATGACAAGTGTGGTGTCATGGACGATTGATGATGTGGAAAGAGAGAGAAAACCCTTATTAACCTTTAAAGGGCCTCAGTTTGTGCTAAGAGAAAAGAATTGAGCAAGAGTTCAATTATTGGAAATCTATCATTAATCAAAATTCCTTAGTGAGATTAAAAGTGACCTTGGATCGATTTTTGAAGGAAAAATATAAAATACCCAACCTCCTTAATGTTACTTGGGGGGTTGGGTTGGTGATAAATGGACTTAACATTTTCTTACTCATTTTATTTTTTGGTTAACAATCATATGATGTTACTACTTCTCATTTGGATTAGTTATTTATTGAAATAATCAACGAGTTAGTTACATCATATCATAAAAGGTCTATTTTTGGTATACCGAGGTTGAATCCATCAAACAATTCACATGGGTAAGGTATCAACTAGCATCTTGCATTTAGTGAGGATGTTGTTTTGAGAAACATTGTTCATGCCCATGATCTTCACAAGGGATTTGTAGGGAAAAAATGCTTCTTATTGAATTGTGGACCATGAATTCTCTAATCATATGGCTTTCTTGAATCAAATTAGATAATTATAAGGAAAAGTTTGTTTAATCATTTGATTGGATAATACATCCAAGTTATTTAGTGGAGAAGAAAAATAATCCTTTAGAATATAAAAATATAGTATTAATGGTAGTGATTTTGAAGTCCCTCCAAGGTTCCCTTCCATCCTCCTTATAAATATAAGTTATAACTATGATCATTTACTAGTGCGTGATGTTTCTACATCAAACACCCATGGATATGAAAAATGAGTATCTTGCTCAGAATGTTGTTATCTTTCTTAGTATGTGGTTCATGTTGTTTTTACTACCCTTCAAAATACCTATAATTTCTATTATCATTCATCTTGCTTTTCTAAAAAACATTCATCATCATGATGTGCACTATATAATTATTCTCAATGGGTCTTTCTATTTCCAAATAATAATGTCCAAAAAGGGTTAACTCCTTCAAATGCTCATGCCCAATAGGACTTATTGCCTCTCCATCCGCCTCTTCCATGAAATCCTTATTCTTTATTTCACAAGCTTTTCAAAGCCTGGATAGACCATACCCTCTTTGTTTTCATATGCTTTACAACCATTCACTCTCTCCATCATTAACCTCCATAGTGAACAACTTATATTAGAACTATTTTTTTAGTGCTTTGTTCATCAATAATTTGATTACAACACTTGGAATTTGCATTTTTCCTTACAAATATTTTTGTTATTCTTAGGGTCTTCCAAAAATATTGGTATCATTCTTCACTTGCTAGTTTATTCCACATCCCTTATTTCTATCATTGTTGCTTGGTTGGACATAATAACCAACTATAATGATTATGACTCTCACAACTTTTCTTTTCATGTAGGCATCTTTCATACCCTAGCCACATATTCCCTTGTGGCATAGAATATTTAGATCTAATAACTAGGATCTCCCATGGATGCTTATTTCGATCACCATTTCTTTTATTTATATAAATATTTAGTTACATTGACTAAATCCTCCTCTATCTCTTCCTCCATAACTTGAATTGCACTTGTTAATTATTATAAATATTTTGTATGCCTTCCCCCTTTATTTTTCAAGGCAATAGCTTCTAGGTTTCTTTATCCTTCATGATTGAACCCGGAATTAGGTTTGCAACAAACCTTAGCAATATTCATCCATGTCATTAGTTCATCTTATTAATAGACCTTTCCATAAGGTTCTGTTCATACTTATCAATAACACTACATTATTATTAAGAACTAAACCTTTTTTTTCATTGCCATGTTGTTGCTTCACCATATGTGCCTCCACATCATTGCATAGGTATCATCAAGAAGTATTTATCCTCCTTACTCATCATTCACATATGGTATACATATTTATCATCTTAAAATATTTTTCCAAAAGTAAAATTGATTCGGAAAAATTCCACATTTAACAGTTGTAGTGTTCATTTAAGCTTAGTGGTTTTGTTTTAACATTTTTTTAAAGAAACCAAATGTTTCATTGAAGAACTTAAATCTTCTTTCATGTTTCCCTCTAAAATACATTTCCAAAGACTATACTCATGCCTCAATTTAAATTTTGATTTCAAAGTTATGGCTATATGAATTTTCCTTTTTTGCTCAACTTGTGTATTTTTCTCATTGGTGTAATCTAGCTTAAATACCAACTTCTACTACTTGAAAAAAAAAATCTAGTGAGAACTACGATTTTTTTTTTTTTGGTATCAGAAACATATGATAGTTATTATTGCTAGTATATAACACCTTCTATATTATTGATTTGATGCTCTAGTTCCCAAAATCAATTCCCGACACTTGGGAATAACCTTTTGCTACCAACCGAGCTTTGTATTTCTCCACCTTTCCTTTTGCATTTGTCTTCTTCTTGAACACCCATTTGCTACCAATGGGTTTACTTCCAGCTGGCAACTCCACCAGATCCCAAGCCTCATTTTTGTGCAAAGATGTAATTTCATCAACCATGGCCTCTTTCCACAGTTTTCCATCCTATGAATCCACTGCTTCCTTCACAGTTCTGGGATCATCATCAGTAATAGACAAAGAAAAATTTGAACAAAAAGCAGATGGACTATACCTTTCTGGCCGCCTTATTTCTCGAATTGATCTTCTCACAACTGGAGTTTGTGGTTCTTCATCTTCTGATTCCTCCTCTGCTGTAGAGTCTGATTCTCCCTCCTTTAGCTCAAACTCTATCTTCTCAAGTTCCTTTGGTTGGACTTCATGTTTAATAACATCTTTCACCTCTCTGAACACCACATCTCGACTGTACACAACCTTCCTTGTTACTGGGTTCCAAAGCTTATAACCCTTTAAACCATCCTTATACCCAATAAAGATGCACTTTTCAGATTTACTACCCAACTTGGTTCGTTTTCCTTTGGAACATGTACATATGCATCACATCCAAATACCCTCAGATGTGAAAGAGAGGGTTTCTTACCAGTCCATACTTCTTGTGGAGTCTTATCATCCAACGCTGATGAAGGTGACCTGTTGACCAGGTAACATGCAGTATCCACTGCCTCTGCCCAGAATTCCTGTCCTAACCCGTCACCACTGAGCATGCTTCTTGCCCTTTCCATCAACGTCTTGTTCATTCTTTCTGCGACTCCATTTTGCTGAGGTGTATATGGAGTAGTCTTCTGTCGTGCTATACCACACTTCTTACGAAATTCTTCAAATTCCTTGCTGCAGAATTCTCCACCATTATCTGTCCTCAGTACCTTTATCTTCTTCTCTGTCTGATTTTCCACTAGAGCCTTAAATTCTTTAAACTTTTCAAAGACTTCAAATTTCTTCTTAAGGAAATATATCCATGTATTCCTTAAGAAGTCATCTATAAATGATACATAGTACACAGACTTACCCAGTGATGGAACTTTCACAGGTCCAAACACATCACTATGCACAAGCTCTAATATTTGTTTCGTCTTCTTACCACCAGAGGGGAAACTCACCCGATTCTGCTTCCCATATACACAATTTTCACAGAAATCAAAATCTAGAGAGCTATTACTCATACCTTCTACCATACCTTTACCATGAAGTATTCTAAGGCCCTTCTCTCCAATATGTCGAAGCCCTTGATGCCACAACATGGTCTTCTCTCCAGAGACCACTAGATTTTCTGCTCCATTTTCAGGAACCATAGAACTATTGCACCCATCAACAACAGTGCTACCTTGCAGCTTGTACAGAGTTCCAATCCGAACTCCCCGCATCAATACCAGTGCTCCTCGAACCATCTTGCAGGTATCCTTCTCGAACACTGTCTTTACACCTGCATCATCCAACTTGCTTACAGAAATCAGATTTCTGGCCAACGCAGGAATATGCAGAACACCCGGAAGGGTTCTAACCCTTCCACCTTCCAACTTCAACTTTACCTTTCCGCGACCAATGATTCTAGCCTTCCTATCATCTCCTAAGAAGACATCACCACCATTGTATTTCTCATACTCGCAGAACCACTCTCTATGGGGAGTGAAGTGAAAGGATGCACCTGAGTCAATTAACCACGCCTCATGATCTACATGTGTACTTGAAGAAGACAAGTACACATCCCCACCTTCATCTGAGGTGGTGTTCGCCTCCGCAGAAGGACCATCATCAGATCCCTTTCCTTTATCAGGAACTTTAGATTTACAGTCCCTTTTGTAGTGCCCTTCCTTTCCGCATTTCCAGCACACCACCTTTACAGGTTTTCCTGGAGATTTAGATCTCCCTCTAGATTTAGATCTCCCGCTCGATGACTTATTTTTGTTTCTGTTCTGGGACCATCCTCGTTCAGACAAGGCATCACCATTCTGGCTCTCCATATTTTTCTGTCTCATCTCCTCTGTCAGTAAGGATGAGAATATTTTATCAAACTGTAAGGCAGTTACATTACTACCTATTGCAATAACCAGACTATCCCACAAACCTGGTAGAGAACACAACAAACTGATGCACTTATCTTCATCTAAAATCTTAATATCAACAGATGCTAACTGACTTACCACAGTATTAAATGCGTTTAGATGCTCTGTCACTGAGTCTCCATCTTTCATCCTCAGGTTATACAGCTTTATCCGCAGGAACAGTTTATTCACCAGAGACTTAGATTGGTACACAATCCCTAACTTGTCCCACAAAGCCTTCACCGTAGCTTCCCTTGATACATTCAGCAATACTGAATCTGAGACACACAATCGTATTGTGCTCTTTGCCTTTCGATCCAACTCCTTCCATTCTTCATCAGACACTCCCGTTGGTTTAGTACCTAGATCTACCATGATCCACTGATCTTTATCCACCAATAGATCCTCCATCTTGAGTTTCCACAACTCAAAACTCTGACCATTAAATTTCTCGATCTCTATCTTTCCATTG
>APFE030738432.1:0-11323 GCA_000404065.3 Pinus taeda | reverse complement strand
CCTGTTGCCAAGGTAACTTCTATTAGATTACTTTTATCTATTGTTGCTACTTTTGATTTTGAGGTAGAACAGATAGATGTGAAGACAACATTTCTTCACGGGGATCTGGAAGAGGAAATATACATAAAGCAACCTGAAGGTTTTGCGGTGAAGGGTAGGAAATAACTAATATGCAAGTTAAATAAGTCTCTGTATGGGTTTAAAAAGTCACCAAGGATGTGGTATCAGAAATTTGATACATTTATATGGGGACTTGGCTTCACCAGAAGCAAAGCAGATCGTTGTGTTTATTTTAAATTAATTGGTGATTGTGTTATTTTTGGTCTTGTATGTGGATGATATGTTGCTAGTTGGAAATGACAAAGAAATTATCCAGGATTTGAAGACCCAATTGTCCTCTAAATTCGACATGAAATATCTTAGTGCTGCAAACTATATTTTGGGCATGGAAATTAAACGAGATCAGGAAAAAAGGAAGCTCTGGTTAAACCAGAGGAAGTATGTCAGGAAAATAATGCAGAAGTTTAATATACAGGATAGTAAACCAGTGAAGATTCCTATTCCTGTAGGTGTAAAGTTATCTATTGAACAGGGTCCCAAGACACAAGAAGAGGAAGAGGATATGTCCCGTGTTCCATATGCAAGTGCAGTTGGTAGCCTGATGTATGCAATGGTATGTACTAGACCAAACATTGCACATGCAGTTGGAATATTGAGCAGGTTTATGTCAAACTAGGAAGTAGCATGGGACAACATGAAGTGGTTTTCAGAGGTATTTGTTGGCACTATTGATTATGGTTTGTGCTGCTATTCAAGGAAAGTCAGGATTGGACTAGGAATGTTGGTATTGTGTCTTGTTGATGATAGTAGGCTGGTCGGATTCAAGAATATCTACAAGTGGGTATGTGTTTAACCTATTTGGAGGTGCAGTCAGTTGGATGAGTAAGAAAAAATCTGTAGTGGCATTATCAACTACAGAGGCAGGATACATGGTAGCCACCCATGCAAGCAAGGAAGCAGTTTGGTTGCAAAGATATTATTCAAGTATGGAGTTAGTATAGGGAGCTATAAGGATAACCTGTGCCAGCCAAAGTGCAATTTTCTTTGCAAATAACCCTGCTTATCATTCAAAGACAAAGCACATTGATGTTCAATATCACTTTGTGAGGGATATGATAGAAGACAAAAAGGTGTTGCTGGTAAAGGTGGACACTTTGAAGAATACTATAGATGCATTGACAAAATCTGTGAGCTCTGAGAAGTTCTTCTAGTGTAGAGAAACAATGGGTGTTTCAAAGTTGGAAAAATGATTCAGCTCTTCTGTAGGTCCCTGTGGAAAGAAAACAACAAGTGGGAGAATGTTGGGTTGTGTTATATTCTTTCTATGTAGTTAACATGGGGTTTAATGGGCACCCGTAACCCCACTTTATGGGGTCCAGGGCAGCGGCCCGAAAAATTTTGATTTTGGACCCTATGTTAGGTTGGGCGAACCCACCTATGGTTTTGTGCATGATTTTCACACATGCTCTTTGGACGAAATGGTTTTTCAGTCCATGGTATTGGATGCGATGGTTTTCAGTCCATGGTATTGGACGCGATGGTTTTCAGTCCGTGGTATTGGACACGATGGTTTCGGTCCATGGTATTGGATGCTTCAGCATGTGTAAATCTATATTATAACATTGAAAGGAACATAATGAAAAATCAAGCTGGTAGTCCCCGTTTTGGGATCCAGTGGGAAAATATTTGTATATATGTGTTTTATGTGTTATGCTCTCGCATTGTTTATTTTTTTGTGTTTTAGAATTTGTATGCAGGTGATTTCTGTATGGGGTTAAAACCTACAATTTTTTTATAGGAAATGACAAATGCTAAGGTGGAATTGTTAGGATGAATGGATAGGTTAGAAGAATGGGTCTCAACCGTGAGTAAGAAGAGTCATTTGTTCCTATCACGTCTCCAAGTGCTAGCTAAGGTTCTAGAGGAAGATCCCAAGCTAGAAGAAGATCCTAAACCTATTGCTCCATTCTAGGGTGGTCCCAATCTGCCAAAAGGAAAGTGGACAATGACATCCAATCTATGATTTTTTCATTTTTGTAGCAAACCATGTTATTGTTTCTAGGAGGTTATCTTACTAGGTCTCCTTGAAAATGTCCATTATTTATTTAGAATGATGTAGGAACAAGGTTATTTTTGGAATGCTTGGACCAAATGATTCAAGACCTACTTATTCTATAGTGAGTAGTGGTTTCCCATCAATGGATATTATGGCTATGCGCTATGTATATTATGTTTTAATTGTTAATATAGAGATGAAATTTACAAACATAAATCTATACAACCAATTAACAACTCAACTTGTATTCAAACAAAGTAAGTGTGTTCAAATTTAGTTTTTAGATAATCATTTTTTATACATTGGATTAACAACTCAACTTTTGTTAAGAATAATATGATCATTTTTTGTTATATGAAGGTATAGATAATCTTCCATTAGAGTTGGTGATAGTAGTGAGCTCCATTACTGTATTATTTTTCATTTTTTTAATAGTTTTATAATTATATAATTTTTAAACATTTAATTAATATTATCTAGTTATTTGGGTTCTACCCAATATCAAAGGGAGAGGTTTCATTAGACATTCATCATATTCAAAGGGTGAGTGATTTGTGAAAGGAAACTTGGATTTATGGATAGTAGTGTTTTCTCTGCATTATTATTGTAGTCATTTGGATTTTATTTAGTTTGAAAGGGAGAGTTTACGTTGTACATTCATCATAGTTCAAATATGAACACAACACATGAGGGTGAATTGTGAAAGGAAATATGGAGTTATATATAATAATATTTCCTAGTCATTTTATTATTGTAATTTGTACTCTATTGGGTATGAAAGGCTGATTTTTCATTTTACATTCATCATAATTAAAAAAAGAAATCGACACATGAGAGTGAACTATGAAAGAAAAAGTTGTGAGTTATGAATAAAAATATTGCTTAGTCATTTTATTAATCGTTTGGATTCTACCTAGTATGAAAGAAAAAGTTTTGATTAAATGTTAGTTATAGTTCAAAGATAAAAACAACACATGAAAGGGTGAATATTAAAAGGCAAATTGGAATTATGAATAATAGGTGAAATACACGAGAAGATATATGAACAAAAATAATAAAACATGCCATATATTGAAAACATAAAATGTTTTTTGTCAAAGGACAATATCTCAAGTGGTAGCTAGTAGGTTTATTTCCCGCTTCACCCAAGTTATATTCTCCAGAGACATGCCAGCCTATATGGAAAAAACTTGAACATGTTGAAAATCTTGAAGAGTGGATGGTGGGGATTTAAATTGATTAATTAAAAAAAAATCATGTGAACAAGCATCATATCAAATTAGTTATGTTTTCTTGGGTATGTGGTATTGATAATCAATGGTATTGGCCCATGGTGCTTTAACAAAACAAATTTAGAGATTAAAAATCTACATGGTAAAGTGTGGGTGAATCTCTACATTTCAAGAATATTCTTACATGTTCTTTTTAAATATATATATTTCTAAGTTATATGTTAATTAATTTATTGATAATGATAACAAAAGTGTGTCCTAAAACACAAACAAATTATTAATTAAAGGAAATCAAGTTTACGAAATAGATGCAAGAGCTTACAATAAACACTAAATGGTCTTGTATGAGGAGAAAAATATGCCTTAAATAAGCTTATGCCCTAAAAATAGATTGGTCATGGACTACTTATCACCAATGAAAAGTGTCCATTTAAATTCAATACAATATTAACAAAGTTACTAATCTTAATACTATGTAATGAATACTTTTCTAGATCTATTAAAAATATATAAAGGGCTAACGTTATGAAAATAATAAAATAAAAGTATTTTTGGATCATTATATCTAACATTCCCCCCTTTGATCCAAAAGTACACTAGAACAAATACCAAGTTTTTCTCTAAACATAGTAAATTTTAGTTTGCGAAGCAGTTTTCTAAAAATATCTATGATCTCATCTTCCAAAGGATAGTACTTTGGTTTGATGATGCCTTTGCAATGAAAGTTTTGATGTAATAATATTTGGTATTGACATACTTTGTGTTGGAATGGAAAACTAGTCTTTTGGAAATATTAATGATTGGTTGACTGTCAATCGACAATGAAGTCACTTCTCCTTAATAAATTTCCAAATCCTATAAAACTATGTTTAACTTGTATGTTTTAACCCTTTACAAAAATTACCTACAATTAAATTATTAAAAAACATAAATTATACAATGGTAAGAACAAAAAATATATACTAAGTTTTTTTTCTCCTAGAACCCAAACGTTGAGCCTTGTAATTGTCATATATTTCCATAACAATATTGAGCTTTGATATTAATTTCTTACCTTTTTCTTCATAACTATACTTCGTCCCTTAGTATAATTCAAGTTTTAAAAGAATTAAGATTGTTCTCCATAATGTCGTTTTAAACAAAGCTATCTTATTTATAAATGGATCACTAAAGCATTTGCTAGAGAATTGATCATAAACAGGGGTTATGGGAGCATATCAAAATTCATTGGAAGTTGATGGCATTTGGAGAACAGGATTTATCATAAACAGGGGTTATGGTAGCATATCAAAATTCATTGGAAGTTGATGGCATTTGGAGAACATATGTGGAAAACTCAAGCAAGGCCGATTTTAAATTAAGGAATCAGTTGCAGACAATATTCTCAGTTTCTTCACCAAAATATGTCAAATTGATTTCAATTAAGAAAGAACGATTTGAGAATCTTCGATTCTCAAATCGTTCCTTATGCTATATACTTTTTTTTGTAATCACCATTTCTATATTATAAAATGAGAATAGTTTTCCCTTGCGAGAGTAACGAAGAAGTATTGTAATTTTGTGGATATAACAATGACTTATATTAGGTTGTAATTGTTCAAAAAATGTAATGTGAAGATCTTCTTTTGATTAATTCTAGTTTGGCAATTACTTTGTTGAGTTGAATTTTTTTGTAGACAATCTGACTCCTGCTGGTTTAGGATTGCTTCTTGGACGAGGCATAGTCTCTAATTTGTATCGTTACTCTAGTATATTTTCTAGTTATTTACTCCTAGTATATCGATTGATATGGTTATTTCTATTTCATTTGAATTAGAGCATTAAGAAGTATTTCAGCACGTTTGATGGTTTTTTCTGAAAGCAATACTTATTTAAGTTGTTTCCTTAGTTACAATTTGTTGTTTCCTTAGTTACAATTGTTATCTCAATTGTTGTTTTTAAAATTATGGGTGTTATTTCAATAGGCGTAGAGTTTTTCCATGGGATTTTAGAGTAATTTTATCAATAGATTGAATTCTTGCAAGTTTCTTTAATTAGAATTTCAGTTGTTGTGTGGTTGACCATAGTTCTTTAAGTACCAATTGATTGGGTAGAGTACATAAGTGCTTCTTTATTTCAAGTGTTTATTTCTGTCATTAGACTAGAAGATAGATCATTTTAGGACCCGTTTTAGCCTCTAGAAGTCTCTTGCATAGATTTTTCCGATTATATTGAGATGATGTTGATACTTGATTGTTATTTTAGAAACATTCAGGAACCTATTGACGGTGCTGGACCCACCAACATGTCAAGGGGATATCCCTGGTAAGAAGTCCCAATTAGACCTCAGACTGTTTAGTGTAGGAGTCCCAACAGTGGGTCATAAGGTAATGGCTTGACTGCGATGTCACATAGAGGCAAGTAAGATGACTCTGTCAGTAGCAAAGGTGTGACTGATGCAGTGAGTCAAGGAAGGTGTATGAGAGGTTGTAACACTTCGAAGGGGGAAGGAGGTGAAGGTGAGTTCTAGGTTGAAAGGGATCAGTCCCAACTCAACTAGGGAGACATAACACAAAAGGACATGCACAGATTTTGGTGGAGTAGTCCACTTGGATGTGGCAGTCACATCATACAAGGTGAGATAACACATAAAACACTCACGTATCAGTCTAAGACGAGTGCAATGATTGTTATAGAAAGGTTCATGTGAAAGGTTTTTTTGATGTCTGACAAAGCAGTCGACACAGACGATGACAGTATTAACAAGATATACAAAACATTAACAACAAGATTCATATAATTGCATGTGAATCAGTTCATACATAAGTACGTAAGTGATCTAGATGGATATTGGTGGCCACCCACCAATTCCACTTGGACCCCCACAATTGTTTCTTTCAATTTTTCAGTTTCTTTAATTGTAGCATAGTTTACTATTTTTAGCAGTTTTTCGAGTCCTAAACCTCCAGAGCCGTTTTGAGGCCTTAAACGACGGTTTTTTGGGAAACTTGGGAGCAACATCAATCCATGGATCGTTATTTCTCATCTCAAAGTTGTAGTCCTTGGATAGATCTTTCTAATGAGGTATTATGCGTGTCAAATGGAGATTGTATGCCAAAGTTACGACCTCAGGAAGTTGACGTACCAATTTAACCAAATGAGGCCCATAGTTTGGCGCTTCATCTTCTAGGGATAGGTTTTTGGATGTTTAGGGTTTTCCATTATTTCTTAACAATAAATATGCCTTCCAACCTCATTGTAAGATAACTCAGAGGCATGTAGTCACCACATCTCTCCTTAGAGATAAGCTACCATCGCCCGAGCTTGTTTATTTCCATTTCTATTTGCAAGCATATTTTAGTATTTTACATTAATGAAATGAAGTATTATTTCTGTCGCATCTCTATATTTATGGTTATCTTTGTAATTTGTTGCATTCTTGTTTAAATCCGGACCAGTAAGTTAAATAACATATATCATTAAGGAAACCGGAGTAGTCCAACTATAATAACAACATATGCATGAAGATGTGTTGGTTCTTATTATATAAAGAAGTGTAAGTCTCAATCATACAATACATCCATGTAAACCTACTAGCCCCAATAGTGGAATGTTACAACCACATCCACCTTCTCCTCCAAAGAGATGTATTATCTCCGTGCATTGGAGAAGCCAAGGCGCGTTACAATATTTTCCAAACCTTCTTCAAGATAGTCTTAGTAGAAGCTTGGCTGACCAAAAGGCCATACAATGAGTTATGAGGGACTATTTATAGAAAAGGGTGGGGTGACCCTTGACATTCCCCTTTGTGACAGTTCAACTACCCTCATGACTCTTCACCTACTCTATGACTATTACATCCAACCATTAACACTTGACTTACACTTGACATGACTCAACATTACAATGCACATGTACTCATGTGAGACAACATGGCTTAAGCAAGTCTTGCAAGACATCATTGACAATTGGTCTGGTGTGATGAGACCAACTCTTTGACATGCTTGTGATGTTGAAGGTGGTGAGTTGATGCCAAGCTTGGTCATTCGTGATGGTGTGCATGCACCTCATGGTGACATCTTGCTGAAGTGAAATATTGCCTCTATGGCAACCAGTGCATTAGTTCGGCCCCTTCATCCAACTAGTCTGCTAACATGCTCATGGTCTTCTTGGGTAAGTTTGAACTGGAAATACACTAATGTATAGTGTCCATGTCGATCTTCAAGTGTGTTATGAAACCAGTTCACAAAAATATAGAAAATATAGATAAATGCCTTGAAAATAACCCTCTTCGTGGGGGCAACCTCCTTTAAATTACACAAACGAACAATTCTTGGATAATACAAATGTCAAGACCTCCTTTTTATATATAGGAGTCTAAGGGGTCATAATATAATCAGAGCTAACATAACAATAATAATGTAAGGGCACAATAATAACAATATGAGGACTACATGAGCACAACAGTATAATAAGGGGGTTGTACTAATAACAATAAGGGGTTACACTAGTAGTATAGGGACCTAACATGCCCCTCTCCTTCAAAAAGTGTTGTCCTCAATGCTTGAGTAGTTCTTGATGCTTCTTTATAAAATTATTGTCCTCCCATGTGGAATCTTTAGCAGGTAATTTCTTCCACTTGATGAGATACTATGAAATCGATCGATTTCGTAGCTATCCGGTTCTTGCTTCTGTGATTGTTCCAGGTTCCAATATGATTTTTCCTTCCTCGTCAAGTTATGGCAATATTGTTTGAACTGGGATCTTCTGCAACTTTTGAATGAGTGGCCACACTTCTTCGTCCTTTTTGCATTCATCCCTTGCTTTGTTTATCCAATCTGGTTGGATAATAGAAATGGTGCAAAACAATGCTTCCACATCCTCATCCTTTCTTGAGAGTGCATCTGCAACAAGATTTTTCTTCTCCTTTTTATAGATGATTTCAAAGTCATAACCTAGCATATTTGTGACCCATTTTTTATATTCTTCTAAAGATAGTACTTTTTCTAGAAAGTATTTAAGACTATTAAGATCCATTTTTACCTTCAAGTGTCTTCCCATTAGTTAAGGTTGCCATTTATTAAGTGCATGTAGTATTTCCAACATTTCTTTCTCATAAATAGCTTGCTTGAGATGTAGCCGTAAAAATACCCAATTGTCTACATCAAAACTTCTTACACTGCGATGTTGATCTACCTATTGTTTCATTCCATTATGTACCAAAGTGGCATTATCCTTTAAAAGTTGGAGAACTTGTTGTTGATGCTCGATGTGATCTTGCACTGCTTGAATATTTTTCTTCTTGATATGTCCTTCTATCTTGAGAGTTTGAGGAGTGGTAATTTCTTCCAATTCATTACAAGATATGGTCAGATTTATTTCTTAATGCTCGATGTGATCTTTCACTTCTTGAAAATTTTTCTTCTTGATATGTCCTATCTTGATAGTTTGAAGAGTGGTAATTCTGTCCAATGAATTACAAGATATGGTCAAATTCATTTCTTCTTTTTCGATGTGATCTTTCACTTCTTGAACCTTTTTCTTCTTGATATGTCCTTCTATCTTGAGAGTTTGAGGAGTGGTAATTATTTCTAATGTATTGCAAGATATGGTCAGATTCATTTCTTCTTTCTCTAGGGTTGATTCCTAGTGTATATCCTCTTCTTTTGATGTTTCTTCATCATTTTCTTCCTCCTCTTCACAATCTATGTAAAATAATTTCTTCTCAACGAACTTATGATCTTTAGTGTATTTCCTATCACAATTATAACAAAGCCCTTTTTCTCTTTTTTCTTCCAATTGTTGTGGTGTAAACCTTGTAGGTTGTGGAAGGCTAGGAGAAAAAATAATTCCATAATTATAGTCATGAGTGGTGGGATTCCTTGTTTCCATAATTTCACTTTCAATTTTCCTTTCCAACCTGAATGCCTTCTCCAATGAATTAGGTTCCCAAAGACGAACCTCATGTTGAGTGTTATCCTTTAAAGTCCCTATGAAGACATCAATCCTTTGCTTCTGTGGAATATAATTTACCCTTATATTCAATTTTTGAAAGTCCTCAATGTGCTCTGCCATTGAACCCTTTTGTTGGAGATTTATCAATTGGCTAAAGAAGGTGTTTCTCTTTGTATCCTCATAATGTGCTATCATTTCCTCAGTGAAAATTGGCCACATGACAAGTGGTTTACGAGAACAAAGCCCTTAATACCATAAAAATTGATTCGATTGTAAATATAAAGATGCAATACATACCTTTTGTAACAGTTTCACCTCATGTACATCAAAATATTGCTCCATCTGTAGTATCCAATTTAACGGATCCTTTCCATCAAACTTCCTCATATAGCATTTTCTTGATTTCGAGACCTCGATCTTGAAACGACTGTAACTCTGTAATTTCATATCTCCAGGTTCTGAAATTGCATCATGTAGTCACCCTTTGAGTCTTTTTTCTAACCCTGCAAATCTGATCAAGATTGGATTCTGCAAGGAAGAGTTATGTCAAATCTCCCACGGTGACCTCATTATAGACTAGTGTAGTAGAGAAAACTTGTACAAAGTGCCTCGTGTCACTATTTCAACCTTAGGACCTGACACCGATACATTGAAAACTACAGTCTTTCCTCTTTTTATAACTTCTTATGAAATTTAAATTTGATTCTAAAAGTTAAATTTATGATGATTTTCCCAAGGTCGCCTATTTGGGATGTAATTCGAGAGCCTACAAAAACCTGAACTGTCTTGGATTGTATCTCCGAAAATATAATAAAACAAGATCTGAAATTCGGGCCCAAGCTTCACCAACTCTATGGCTCAAATGTTTTTTAATTTTAGAGTTTGAAACTTTGTATAAACACAATTATAGCGAAAATTCCACAATGACCTGTTTGATATGGAATTCTGGAGCTTGTAGAAACCCTAACTTCCTCATATAACACATATTTCATTAAATTTGGAAATAAATAGTAGATCTAGAATTTCAAAATAACCTAAACACACAATTCTAGTGATGTACTTGTAATAAAAAAATTCCAATTTTAATGAAACATGTGTTAGATCATATCTCCGAACATATAGCGATACAAGATATAAAATTTGGACCTGGAGTTCAACAAGAAGTTGTCTCAAATAGGTTTTGTTTTTAGTTTCTGAAATGTCGCATAAAAATGTTTTAGCGAAACTTCCATGATGACTTGTTTGGCGCATCGAAACCCTAGAATCCAAAGCTTTGATACCAAATGCAATGAAACCAGCTCACAAAAAGATAGAAAAGATAGATAAACACTTTCAAAATAAGCCTCTTTGAGGGGGAAACCTCTTTTACATTACACAAATGAACAATTCTTGGATGATACAAATGACAAGACCTCCTTTCTATATATAGGAGTCTAAGGGGTCATATAATCAGAGCCAACATAACAATAATAATGTAAGGGCACAATAATAACAATAGTGGGCTTCTATGGGGAACAATAATAACAATATGGGGACTACATGGGCAAAAAAATATAATAAGGGGGCTATACTTGTTAGGTTCCTATACCAATAGGTTTCATTTTTCATGATTGATAGTGGAAGGGCTAAATATGTTCATCATTGCAGGCTGCAAAGGTTCCATATTTTGTGTACATGCTATGAAAATTAAAAAATGAAAAGAGGGTATGCCTTAAAAGAATAACAAAAGGCAAGAAAATCAAATGGTCAAAGAGAAAAGTGAAAATGAACCCCAAACTAAAGACCAGGAAAGTGGCCAGTCAAAATGCCACTACTATCTTTTGGGGAAGTATCATACTCTACAAATACTACTGCTAATCATACTTGATGGGTGGCCCAATAGTCTAAACTGGGCCATGCCATGTTTAAAACTGCTTGTTGCAGAATAGAGAATGTTCTCTGTCCAAACAGCTCAAGCTTGGCGAATGACTAGCTAGGTAGAGAAATGAAGGTGCCCAACTGCTTAATCTGGGTCCTTGGAAGAAATAAGGGTACATTTTAG
>APFE030738426.1:0-15046 GCA_000404065.3 Pinus taeda | reverse complement strand
AATAGAACCTGGAATCGTTTCAGTGCAATTGTAAGAATATTATGAGCCTGATGGATAGTAATTTTCTTCAATGCCTTCACGTAGGCATCACATTTGCAATCATAGTAAGTTAATAATCATTACCATTTTTCAATGAATAAAAGGATTTGCGTACATTTCTTAGTTTCATAATCACAATTGTAGGGGAAAATATCATACTATATCAATTTATAAAGGGTTGTTCATAGAAAAAAACCTCAATGATAGAATAAGGTGAAGTTTTACAAAATGGACTAATTTGTAAAACTAAGACTTGTTAACTAAGCCATGTATCATATGTCTAGTGACAAAATAAATTGCACATATTTCAATACATCTCAAACCTCTTGCAGTGAGATATTAAGCATCCATGTTCATCCATGAAAACATGCAACATCCAAGTGCTCCAGTTTAAGCCCTACGACAGGGAAAGGACCATTGATGGTTTATGGAAATAAACTATGTTATTGACTGGTTAAACTTAACATTCTAAATAAAGTCCCACAATTTACCTTTCCTATGTTCCCTAGCACTGAGATTTTTTGTTTGTTTGTGGCCTTTCATTGTCATAGGCCATTTCTTAGTAGCTCCAGAGTCAAAGCCATTTTTTCTGTGGCTAACATGACATAGTGTATTTTCCCAATTTATCTCTCCATTTCCCTTGGTAGTGAACATAATTTCCCTCATTATCATGTTGCCTGGCCTTTCCTGTCCAATTTGTTAGCTACTTCATTGACGATAGCAAACATATCAACATCCTCTTTGTCCATTTGCCTCTATCCTTTAGGAAAATCAATAGTCTCAGTACGAAGCTCATAACCTATGAATGAAAAAAAGTGTGGGGCCATTAAGAGTTCACGATGTTAAGATTCACCAAGACTTTACAAATTTTTATTATTCAGTGAAAAAATCACCAAGATATTACAAGATTTTATAATTTAGTAAAAGATTCGCCATGATTTTACAAGATAATATAATCTGGTGAGAGATTCGCCAAAAAATTTATATATACATATTATATTATTGATAAAACCACCTTCCATTTTTCCTATATACCATGGGGATTCACCCATTTATTATACATATAAATTTAGGGGGCTCTTAATATTTTCCCTAGTTTTTTACATGGTTTTGGGCATGATGGCTTTAGGCCCATGGTATTTTGTAGATTCGACAAGAGAACTCCGATTATGTTCTAATCCATGGTTAATGGATTAAGGTTTATGAATGCTTCGATCCATATATATATCATTATATATAGAATATATAATATATATATATATCGTAAATTAATCTGGTAGTCCCGCTTTTGGGATCCAAGGAAAAATCTCTGTGTATTTGTTTTATATTTTCATCATTGTTTATTTTTGTTTTTAGAATTCGTTTGTAGGTAATTTTTGTACAGGGTTAAAACCTACAAAATCTCAAGGCCAAACAGTTGGGGAGTGGAGTTGTTTCACCATTTCCAACATGAGTTGGCTAACGAAGATGATACACACAGTATGCATGATGAGCCATTTAGGGAGATGTAGTTGGAGGTTCATGTTGAGCCTATGATGAAGGATGAGCATACACCCTTGGGGCCAGCCATTGGAGTAGAGCAGACAGGTGTGCATGTAGCCTCTAGGGAGGCAGATTTGCAGACACTTATCCTCAGGAGGTGTTGGAGATTGACATGATAGTTTTGCAGGAGGCTAATAGACGACACGAGTTGTTGGAGTTGGTGGTGTATCCATCTTTGGGTTGACCCAGTGATGAGGTGCGGGTAGACGCATAGGCAGTTGGCCGAGTTGCAGGACTTTTCAAGAGTAGCCCTCTCCAGGAGTACATAGATAGGGCTTGCAACATAGAGTGCCCACTTTTTCCATTAGAGGGAGAGAGGTAGAATTTTTTGAACATGTTTTGATTGACCGAGTAGAGCATTGGGAGTTAAGCGTGGACCTGTATCAACATAACAGATGTATCCCTTACATAGGTGTCCATACATTAGATTTGTGACAGATCATGAGTTGGCATCCTATTGATGGTGTGATATCCTTAGTCAAGGACATAGTAGAGCGGGAACCCCCAGACATGTCAGAGACTACATGCTACAGTTGATAATGGGATACAGGTCGATGACTCGTCAACATTCCTTCCTAGCATCAGGAGAGCTAGATTAGTGGTGGATTGAGTCAGGGGTTGGACTGGAGAGAGGTGATGAGTTGGTACGTAGTTGGTGGGGCGACATTCACAGCTGGGGCCATAGCACCACAGGAGTCGTGGAGCATTGATGTTCCTTCTTGGTGGCATTGGGATCTAGGAGGATTTGTTGATGACGGATTCAGTGAGAGATTGGCATGGGATCCGAGCATTGAGGGGTCCATTCATGATGGGTTGACATAGGAGCAGAGCATCACCCAGTGGTTCGTATGTGATTCATGCAATGGGTCTCAGTTGCGTTGGGCCAACAATTTGGTCCACACATTTGGATTGTTTGAGAGAAAACAATCTTAGGGCGGGAGGGCTGTAATGTTCCCATTTTTATTTTTCTCCACAGTACAGCTAGGGTGGATTTCCAGGGAAAGGGAGCAGGTTTATGTTATTAGGGGTTCCGATGGAGTTTTGAAGAGTTTTCATGGGCTTTGATGCCATTCTCTTGGCATATTCATCATCATGAGAAGTTCCACGCGTCTTGCTTTTGGTTCCGTGACTTTCTGATAATTCCCATAAAACAGGGTTATTATCGGCATAACTTAATTAATTATGCTCGAGGTGGCATTCCGAGGAGATTAATTGATAGAACACCTAAGTGTAATAGCTTGTTGGAATCGAGACAAGAAGATCTACAAGATGGGATGCTGAGAAGTGACTTTCAGTGGCCAAAGAGGGTATGGTGGGTGATTTACCATTTCCTTAGTTAAAAATGACTTTAATTAGTCATTTAGTTAAGGAAAATTAATTAATTAGAGGGAATCGGCCAAAAGTGACTTAAGTAAAATAAAATAAATAAAATGGTTACTTAAGATAAAGTCAATGGAGGAGCTTCTAAAATAATAATAAAATAAGATGCTTCTAGAGGCTTGGAGATCCATAAAAAGAGGAGGAAAAGATCATTTAGAAACATCTTGGATTTGATATTGTTTCTGATATGAGAGGTTGAGAACCTGGTTCTCTACTCCATTGGTAGCTCTAGGATGGAAACCCTCTGGTGATTTAGTGAGATTGGGTGAGCACCCATCTCCCTTAGTGAATTCATTCAGAATTCACAAGAGCTCTTATTGTTTGCAGTTTTATTTGGAGAGGGCAGATGCAGGGATATAACAGACACATTTTTGAGGCCAAATCTAGCATACAGTCGTTGTTTGAGTTTTTCAGCCATTTTCCAGCTATTTCATATTGCTATGTACTCATGTTTTTGGTTAATATAATAAAGTTGAGATTTCCTTCTGCTCATCATCGTTATTTGCATATTATTGTTGTTAATTTTACATGGCAATCTTCTGTTTATGAGTGCAAATTTTATGAGAAGGGTTTGTTCCAAATTTATTTCATTTGAGACATTACATTATTTCTTAATGAACATGGTCTTTTATTGGGCCACACATATTATTGTGGATTTATGTGGGATTAGATAGTTTTAGGGCATTAATAGAAAAATAGATGGAGGAAAAAAGTGTAACATGAGATGTTAAAACTTAACCTCTTAAAAGTTACTCATCAAGAAAGATTAGTAAAAATAAATAAATACATAAGCCATATGTTTTGTTATTTATTATACTCCATCCAACTATTAACCAATATAATATATTATATTATAGCTGCCATACATGTTCACTTTATTATGCTTCGACAAAAAAGATAAATACATTGAAATGTAAGCCATATGTTTTATCATTTATTATGCTCTATCCGATTGTTAACCAATATTGTAGCTGCCATATATATTTACTTTATTAACCATTAACTAATATATTCTTCAACCAACATTGTAAAAAGAATCAGAATGAGTGATGAAATTTTTAAGTAAACCAAATAAAGTAATATGGCAACCATATCACAGTACATTTTAATATTAAATCAATATCTTGTGTTATATAGATTGCAATCACGGTAAAGAGCAAACTTGCAATCACCTGAAAGAACAATCTTGTAAAACGTGCTATAGATAAACACGTCGATAGCAAAAGAATAACAAAGAGCAAACTTGCAATCACCTGAAAGAACAATCTTGTAAAACGTGCTATAGATAAACACGTTGATAGCAAAAGAATAACAAAGGAGGTTGAAGGAGGGAATAACCTCACTTAAATTAATTTGTAAGAAAAATATTCATGCTATGTCGATAGCAAAAAATAACAAAGGAGGTTGAACGAGGGGATAGGCAAACTTAACTTGATTAAAATACTCATGCTATGGTAAGAAGTGTTATTGGGAATGTAAAATGTTTTATGAAGAATAAAAATCCTCATAAAAAGGGGAATGAGATTGGATAAGGCTCATAGGAAGGATAAAGATGAGAGTAGATTATATAAGATTTATACCAAAGAAAAATTATCATATATATGAAAGTATTTATATGGTATAAATAATTAAAAATATAAAAATATTAAATATTTATAATTTAGGAATAAGAATGAAAAATATTATATATATTGGTGGCAATTTTGAAGAGGGACATATAGCAACGACTGTTTAACTCTTGTCGATTTTCGAATTAAACAGTGGTAGGGTTTTAATGTGAGGTTTCAATGCGATTTATATTTTCAGCTTGCCCTTTGTACTGGCCTTGGGTTTGCAAACAGAGCCTTTTCACCGAAGGTATTTGGAATTCATTCTTGTATTTTCCATGGTCTGGTTCAGCGCTGTGGATGCACTGTGCCTTCGCTTGGTTCTTGTGATGGTTGGTTAGTGTTGTGCCTTGCTTATTTTGTATGGTGGTTTGTTAGCGTTGTGCCTTGCTTGTTCTGTGTGGTGGTTTATTAGCGTTGTGTTTTCACTTGCTCTTGTGCTGGTTTACTTTGCTGGTTCTTGGAGGTTTTAGGTCTTGGAGGTTTCAGGTCGACTTTCAACCTGCGAATTGTTTCATCTCTGTCACCCGACTCATACTTTGCCTCTACTCTGTTCGTGATTTTTTTTTCTTGATGTTGGTTTTAGTGATGAGTTGGCTCTGTGTAACCACAGGTTCTTTCCTTGTTACTGTTGTGGATGACTCAACGAACTCGATTTCAGGTAATTCCTTGTTCTGGTTTCATTTCCACATTTCGTTTTTATGTTTTTAACCCTTTGGCTCCTTGGTGAGCAGGTAAATTTCTCTTATGGCACTCCTGTTGAGAGAAACCCTTTGGCGAGAGTCTATGTTCTCGTCCTCTGGGTAGGGTCTTTCTGTGGCTGTATCTTTCCTTTACTTGCTTTGTTTTTAGTTGGGTATAACTCTTAGGGTTTCGCTTTCTCCATGTATCCGTATAGTTTCGTGGGTGTTCATACCCTCGCTGCTTGACTAGTCTGAGCTTGTAATTTGTGGTTTTCGATCTTCGTGGGTTTCAGAACACTTTACGATTTTTGGATTATATAATTTGTACAATGAACTATTAAATTGGAAATGAAATGAATGCACAAGTGTGCTTGAATGTTGAATATAAAAGTACTTGGTTTTTTTGTCGAGGAAAGAAAAAAAAATGTATTGTCTATGCTAGCTTTGTCGTTGTCTAGTTCTTGGTCTGAGATGCCTTCTGTCACAAGATTTTTGTCGATGTCATTTGGCTTCTTAATGAGTTATTTCATTATTTTGTTTTCAACACAATGTCTGAAACATAAATGCACAGGAAAATAAAACTTTCTTTAATGACAAGTTCTAGATTCTTTTGCTTTCATAAATATTCAAGAATATTGTAAATTATAAATTGTGTCCTCTCCTCTCTAGATGGCAACCCGTCCATTAGGCTCTGGTTTTTCCTTTTTAATGCCTTACTAGCAGTTTCTTACACTTGAGGAACTGTTCCTCAGTTACTTTTTAGTGATCTAACAATTTCTTTAAACATGCTCTTAACTAATCCTATATTTACTTGCTTGCTTAATTTTAAAAGAACAATGGATGTGTCAGCATTAATTTAAATAAAACAAAATTCAAAATATGTAAAATTATATATATTATAAATTAAGTAATAAAAAATAAAAACTAGTATATATATGAAAATTTTATATGATATAAATGAATTAAAAAATATATAAATATTAGATTATATAATTAAAAAAAAGGGAAATTATCCAATTAGGGTAATATATTTATTTTTTAGGGAATGTATTATTAAAGAATGTATTATTGTAATATATATAATATATATATATATATATTATATATATATTATATATTTAAAATGAGAAAAATATCAAATACAACCATTTTTATTTCTAACCCAATTAAACCATAAATTAATTAAAAAAACACTATATCATAATAATGAATTTTATTAAATTATAAGTTTATATATAACTATTTTTAATATATAATAATTTTTTTATAAATAAATAAATTATTAAAAAAATATATATATAATGAAAGTAGGGAAAATAATTTATGTATTAGTGGAAAAATCATAATATATCCATGATTTTTGTTCAGTTAATATTTTTTTAAATAACAAAATTTATAATTGTAAAAATTATTTAATATATAAGATTATATTAATAATTATATGTAATGGTAATTATTTGTTTTAATTTATTTAAAAGAATGAGTAGTTAGGCTGACCCTATTTTCATGTGACACAATTCATTTCAATAGCTATTACTATAATTATTACTATAACTTTTGTGACACAAAGTTCATCCCAATCTCTATTTAGATAATGTGCAGGTGCTTACACTCTTTTCATCACTTTTCACAGGCATAGGTGAATAAAAGATAAAATCTCTTTACACATAATACCTCAATCTTGTGTACACAAAGTTCATTCCAACTGCTACCACTATAACTTCTATTTTGTTCATTCCAACTGCTACCACTATAATTTCTATTTTGTTCATTCCAACTGACACTCTTTTCACAGGCATAGGTGAATAAAGGATAAAATCTCTTTACACATAATACCTCAATCTTGTGTACACAAAGTTCATTCCAACTGCTACCACTATAACTTCTATTTTGTTCATTCCAACTGCTACCACTATAACTTCTATTTTGTTCATTCCAACTGTTACTACTATAACTTCTATTTTATATTTTATAGACAAAGTCCACTATAACTTCTCTATTTTGTTCATTCCAACTGTTACTACTATAACTTCTATTTTATATTTTATATTTTATAGACAAAATTCATTCCAAGTGCTAGTGCTAGTGCTACTACTATAACTTTATAGACAAAGTTCATTCAACTGCTATTACTATAACTTCTCTTTTCATAACTTCTATTACTTATAACTTCTCTTTTCATAACTTCTATTTTATAGACAAAGTTCATTCCAAGTGCTACTACTCGAGAAATAAATAAAAAATTTAAACATAAAACCTCCTTACACTTAACACTTAAGCCATCGCAAATTGACCAACATAACACTTCAGTCATCGCCAATTAACCGAGGCTTTTTTTACGTTCAAAATTTTCACACATGCTAACATAAATAGAACTTGTCTCTGGCAAATAGAACCTTGGTAGATGGAAAATTAAGCCAATTGACCTGCACCGAGGGCTTTTGTTGTTTTTTTTTTTATGTTCAAAATTGTCACACCTGTTAACATGTATCTGGCAAATAGAACCGTGGTATATAGAAAATTAAACCGCAAGTCCTTTTACAGTAATAGTGTTGCGAGTCATTATAGTTATTACATGTATAAATGGAACCTTGGTGGATTGAAAATTAAAACACGAGTCCAGCTATTGTCCTTTTACAGTAATAGTGATTATGATTAAAGTTCAGTTATTTTAGTTATTATATGTATATGTATTAATAAAAGGTGCTTTATTGTAAGAATTATTTCAATATATTATTTGTATTTAAATAAATATATTTTTTAGTAATATTTTGAAAAATATAAATACAATAATTTAATATTATTATAATTTTTTTAATTAAATTACTATATATATATTCCCATTATAATCGCTAACCATAGTTGTAACTTCCATTAAAATAAAAATAAGATGATTAATTAATATTATATATATTAATTATAAAGTTATGTAACATTCTATTAAAAATAAAATAAAATAAAATAAATATCATTGAACATGGGGATTTACTTATTGTGATGAATCACTTGTATATATCTGTGTTCGTGTGAAGAAAGAAATCATATTTGTATCATGTTTTATTGTTAATAGTATAATATATATATATATATAATATTCTATTAATTAAAGATCATTAAATATTGGGATTTACTGATTGTGATGAATGTTGTGTCGAGAAGTGCTTTGCTTTTCAGCTTAATATGGAAGAGATGAGAGAGATGATGTAATGTTATAACGACACATCGAATGTACCAAAGTAGCAATCTGTTTACATGAACGTGATGCAGGAGAAAGCCAGAAGCCGCAGGAGGAGGTGCTTAATAAGTATGGACATATACTGCTGTGATTACGGATGTCAAAATCGATGGCAGCATAAGCAATTAGGATTCCATACCCAAAAGCCATACATAACATAAAAATGTAGTGAACAAATACCGTCTAGAAATAATTGGCAGAACCTGAACATCTCATTTCTGAGGTTTCTGCCAGTATGGTGTGAATATTCTTCCATTTATCAGCCTGAAGATGGACCAATTTGTCTGGTCCGAAATGTCAAATAAACTGATGCGATGGTTCCTGAAAAGTATTCACACCAGAACCTAAACCCTAAACAGGTAACTACCGAAGGTTAGAATGAAGTATCGAATTTCTGCGCCAATGAAGTATCAAGTTTCTGCGCAATAACCCCCCGAAGCACTGGGAATTTGCCAGGATTTTATTTGAGGCAGAAAAAGATGGACCTGGAAAACCCTTTTCAACATTTTATGAAGGCTCACGGTTGTGGAATGCGTTACTCCTCTTTCACTGCCTCAAGCAACTTAGGTCCATTTTTAATACTTCATAATTCCAACTGGTAAAGGGCGAATTTCCTTCCCCCATTATGCGAATATTGCAAGGGTGACCTTCCTTCCATATTGGGTTACAAGACGAGTATCCAATATTCACTGAGAATTACCTATTCCTCCGAATTCTCCTAAACCCTGCACCTGGCCACATCCACAAAGAACAAAATGAATGTGTACGATACCCAACCCAACCTTCACCAGGGTCAAAAGCGTTTTGGCTACACAATTGAAAGGGCTTATTCTACCACGTTTATCCAGTCCCTGCAACATGGTTGTGTATGAGAAAATTCAGCAAAGGCTCAAAGCACTTTGGCTAAGATGTCGCCACTGAAAAATATAAACCACCAAATTCTCCTAAACCCTGTGCAGCTGACCACATCCACAATGAACAACACCCAGATCCTACACCTACCACATTCACAAAGAACAGCATAATTGTGTACAAGATCTTACAGTGAACATGTCTTTGTAAATAAGTGTCATCCACAAAGAACAGCATACTTGTGTACAATACCCTACAAGAAGTGAACAACATGTCTTTGTAAATATGTCTCTGGAATCTTTGGCACATACGATGAAACATCTAGGCTTTCTTTCTCATCGGACCAAAGACCAATTTCCAATCAATGTGTAAAGGTCTGCATTATGATAAGTTGTAAATCGACTGGTTCCTGTTGATGCTGCGACTGAAAGGACCAGGATCCTCCGTGATTATGAAATAGTGTTTCTCTCGAGTGGGATGACCGGGAACGACTAATACAGATTTAGAATCCCATGCCCTGTCAACACCATATTTGTCTTGATCAATCCGCTGATGTAACATTACTGCATGCTGTGCTTAGCGAGAGCTAGAGTTCAGTTGCTGTAGCGTTAATGCAGCCTGCCTCTTCTAAATATTGCTTCATGATAACAAAAACAATCTTTATGTATTCATGCAACGCTTCAAACATGAAGATACATACTGTGAACTGTAGAGGCATCCGTACTCTCCGTATATATATTACAGCACCTCCAACCCAAAGCAAAGACAGACTCGAAGTTCTTTACGGTCTCCAGTTCTGATTCAGGATGATCAATTTCCCTTGCTGTAATTCACATAAAATCATAAGACGTTTGATCGGAGTCCAGTTCTAGAGAGATTCCCCTTTTCTCAAGCTCGCAGAGCATCTTAAAAGAAGCTGCATCCTGTGCACTCTTCTTGTTAGGCTTCGTTTCTCCGCAGACTTGTGCAAATTCTGTGCAAGGTATGTGGACACTGTACGCAAAGCTGCAAGATAAAGAAAAGCAATAAAGTCAGATCCTATTTCCACGGATTTTATTTGAACCAAAAATATCCACGATACATATCCAGTCACCTTCTTACGTGAGGCATGCCTCGTTCTTCAACTAACTCAAATGCAGGTACCGCCCACCTGTTTTTTGTGCAGATTTCATACAACACAGTCCGTGGAAATCCTTGACAATTGGTCCTCTGCAAGATTACTAGAGAGTATAGAAAACAAAGTACCTATGTCAGTCCTGCTGTAAACAAATCTATTTATTCTTGAGACAAACATCGAATAAATCTTATTAGTTTTCCCTAACATTTGAAGGATATCACAAGTAGTGTATAGTCAGTTTGATATACAGTACTTTTATCAAGACCATACATATATCTTCCCAATCCATTTAAATTTTTGAGATAAACATTGAAATCAATCTTATTAGTTTTTACGAGTGAGAGTCAATTTGATATATCTTACATATTTCTTCCCATTATTATACTTCGGCCGGTAGTAGCTATGTAGAATAAGCAGCGTTGCGGGTCGGCTTTCTAAGGAAGGCTTTCAGTTGGATTGGGGCCTTTGGTGAATTAAGAGGTCTTGAATGATAATCACGACAGGTTCTTTCATCGCCCATTCATGGACAACCTCGGCTCTCAGGCTTAATGGATCCTCTGCACTTTCTGCACTTTTGTATTTTCTTTTCTCTTCATATGCTACAGGTTGTTATTATCAGTAATGATGACAATGATGATGAAGCCTTTTATTTTTCCTTTTCTCTTCATATGCTACAGGTTGTTATCAGTTATGATGACAATGACGATGAAGCCTTTTAGGCTGTATTCTCTGATTTGTATCAGAATGATCATGAAGGTTTTTATCAGTTATGATGACAATGATGATGAAGCCTTTTAACTTTTAAGCTGTATGCTCTGATTTTGTATCAAAATAATCATGAGGTGTGAACTCTGTTTCATTTTTGTGCGGACCCTTGTGGTTAAGGGAGGCCAATTTTGTCTATTTTCGGATGGGAGATCAGGTTGTTTTTTTGGCCACTGTATGGATCTACCCATATCCAGTTTTAAATACACAGTCCGCTTGTAATTTTGTTCACCTAAACACGGTTTTTTCTCCTATAAAGAAAACAAAATTATTTAAATTAGTGTCATACAAACTTCTATGAAAACAAACATACTATACCAGCCGCACAAAACCATTATGAAATCTAACACGCTGTACTATCCGCACACAAGATTTTCATAATTTAGACTTTGGTAAGTAGCTCCCCCAGTACATAATCAATGTGATTTTCATAATTTAGACTTTGGAAAATAGCTTCTGCAAGTAGTGCTACTATTATCAACCTAAAGTTTACAGACTATTCAAACCAGACCCCATTTTCATTTTTTTTTCTTTCTTAAGACATGTTTTTGTTTTACCCTGTTTTTATCCCAATTTGAAAAGTCAACTCCCAAACATATTTTTTTGACTTAAAATTACAACTTTTTGCAAAAATCTTAACAACAATTACCATTATATATATATATATTAAATCAACTACCGAGTAGAAAAATCGGAGGAAAGGATTATTTCTTTCTAGAATCTAAAATATGGAAAATTATCTTTTTATTTCTCCCATTGAACCCGGTCCTGAGCAAGGCAGCTTGGGAGTAGGAGCAGAAATGAGGTGGAAAATTATCTTTTTATTTCTCCCTTTGAACTCGGTCCTGAGCAAGGCAGCTTGGGAGTAGGAGCAGAAATGATGAGCGGAAGCAGAAGTAGAGTTGACTTGAGAGAATTTTTTTATATAATATATATTTTTATATATTTTATATATAAATGTCAACAAAAACATGTAAAAAACATGTAAAATGATGAATTAGATATAAAAAGCATAAAAGCATGGATTGAACCATATAACATCAATCATCTAGAAGTTATAATTTTCACCACGTCCACAAGTTAGTAACATACAACATCTTGGGTCTCATAGTCATGATTCATCAGTCAATCTTTAAGTTTCAAGCTTTCAAAATTCAATATATAACATTTATCATCATTGATCACTAAAGTTGTACTCATAACCAATACCATTACCATGTAGGAAGTAGGAGTGACATTTTCAAAAGCTCCCAGTTCAAAAGAGAATCGGGAGCAAATTTTTATATAATATATATTTTTATATATTTGATACATAAATGTCAACAAAAACATGTAAAATGATGAATTAAATATAAAAGCATAAAAACATGGATTGAACCATATAACCTCAACCATCTCGAAGTTATAGTTTTCACCACATCGACAAGTTAGTAGCATACAACATTTAGTAACATACAACATTTCGGGTCTCATGATTCATCAATCTTAAAGTTCCAAGCTTTCAAAATTCAATATATAACATTTATCATCATTGATCACTAAAGTTGTTATAATTTTCACCACGTCCACAAGTTAGTAACATACAACATCTTGGGTCTCATAGTCATGATTCATCAGTCAATATTTAAGTTTCAAGCTTTCAAAATTCAATATATAACATTTATCATCATTGATCACTAAAGTTGTACTCATAACCAATACCATTACCATGTAGGAATTCAATATATAACATTTATCATCATTGATCACTAAAGTTGTACTCATAACCAATACCATTACCATGTAGGAAGTAGGAGTGACATTTTCAAAAGCTCCCGGTTCAAAAGAGAATCGGGAGCAAATTTTTATATAATATATATTTTTATATATTTGATACATAAATGTCAACAAAAACATGTAAAATGATGAATTAAATATAAAAGCATAAAAACATGGATTGAACCATATAACCTCAACCATCTCGAAGTTATAGTTTTCACCACATCGACAAGTTAGTAACATACAACATTTCGGGTCTCATGATTCATTAATCTTAAAGTTCCAAGCTTTCAAAATTCAATATATAACATTTATCATCATTGATCACTAAAGTTGTACTTCTACCCATTAACATTACCATGTAACCAAACTATAACAAAGAATATCTAACATGAAATGGAATGTTTTATGGAATGTTTCAACTTTCACGAAGCATCATATTCATAATTCATTACCAATAAGTTTAATGGCCAACTTCAAACTTCAAACTTAAATTGTCATATATTGTTTACAAAAAATATCATAATAAATATGAAAGAGTGAACAGTCATTTATCATCATTGATCACTAAAGTTGTACTTCTACCCATTAACATTACCATGTAACCAAACTATAGCAAAGAATATCTAACATGAAATGGAATGTTTCAACTTTCACGAAGCATCATATTCATAATTCATTACCAATAAGTTTAATGGCCAACTTCAAACTTAAATTGTCATATATTGTTTATAAAAAATATCATAATAAATATGAAAGAGTGAACAGTTATAGAAACTACTAGAAACTTGAAAACAAAAGTAAATTTATTATCTATTGCTTCCTTTGGCGCTTTCCACGAGAAATATTAATTTCTTAGAAACTTGTGGTTGTCTACTAGGAGTCTCCTCCCACATAGTCAGAGGACCATGTCCAAAACCAAAACCAAAAGGCACATGACCTTCACAGGAGGATGTAGAGGGAGTTGGCGGCAGCAAAGGCAAATCTTGTGGAACTCTAGCACTGCCACTAGATGATAGGGGTGGCATGGTTGTCATTGTTGCTTCATCATCATCTTTCAAAAGTTCTTTTTCCAATTCTTCTAGAAGTAGAGCTCTATCCTCCAAAATATCTTTCTCTTGGTTATTGTCCCAAGTCATATATGACATATTAGCACAAGTCGAGTCACAATAATGTGTCAACAACCTCAAGTTGTAGTGCACAAAAACCAAGGTTTCTACCCGGTTTTCATTGAGATTGTTTCTTCTCACGTTATGGATGAAGCTATAGGTGCTCCTACACCTTTTTGCAATATAAGTATTTACAACCTGGCCGACATACATGTCCCACAATGTGACAACATCCAATCTATCTCTATCTTCCATTGCATGCAAAGAACCAAACAATCCAATGCTAGTGAAGCATTTGCCTAATTCAAGACGCAATCTAGCACACTCCTTGTATGGGGTTTGGTCCTAACCCCACCCCCAGGTGCAGGGTTGCCCAACCAAGATGGAGAGTAGTATTTTGGCATAAGGATATACGCCAAGGCATGTAGTGGAACATTAGGTTTATCCCTCCATGCACACACAAAATTGTAAATAATATCATACAAGTTGGGATCTTTTTGTTGAACAATATATTTTATTTGCTCTTTATTTGCCCTAACATGTTATCAATCTTTTCATACACCTCGCCAATCATTGGTGCATCTGTATCTGCAAAATGAATCATGTTATAAATGGGCTTGGTGTATTGCAAAACATCTCTCACTTGACCAAACAGACCATCAAGAGCGACCTCCTCCACCTCTTCAAAACCTTCCATGTCAAGTGCGGTTGTAGCCCTTTACTTTAACCCCTATCAATGTTGACTTGATTCCATGCTAGCCAATGACTCTCTTACCTTCAAAATGTGTCTGAAGGTGAGGTAATAGCTAGCAAATCTAGTTTCTTCCCAAACTTCAATAGCTCCAACCTTGAGTGACTACGGAAAAGCCCAAGGGTATTGCTATGATTGGTAATAAATTTGATCATTCTCTTGCTTCTCTTGCACAAATCACCAATCCATCTGTATTGAGGTTGTTTTT
>APFE030738425.1:50562-72047 GCA_000404065.3 Pinus taeda | reverse complement strand
CGAAACAAACACCTTTGAAACTCCCAATCCTAAGTATGAAATATGAAACGAAAACCATTTGACACAGACCTTTGACATTTAACTAGGACAAAGGACTATATACATAAAATTTTAATTCTAAGTGATAACACATGGCATGGGTCCAACTCTGTCCGAGTAGAAGATTATAATTGAGATTAGCATCAACAATATCTACCTCGACGTGTATTGTCTTGCCCTCCAAAGTAATGGCCAGGTTGGGTAAGACACCGAATGGTCACGAATCGCGCCTGTCGAAGGTTTCCAAAGTGTTAGGGGATTAGTTCAGAGTAGGAGAATCAATTTCCTTCTAGCAAGCGACTGACATGATGTAGGTAGAACCACCTTCATCAATGACGGTCCTATGAATGGTTTTCTCATTGATGATTACTTGAATGAGAAACGAAATTTGATGAGGAAGTCACGGAACTTGGTTCTCTAGATCAAAACATATCAAATTAGGATCAGTAGGATCAATACCTCCAATAGCCAATAGTAATGACTTCCGCTGAGATGGACAGCTTTGGAGTACCTCGAGAGCAGACATAGCTAATGGCGCCTGAGCCAAATCCTCAAAAATATTATAATGTTGAACGGCTCGAGCGTTTGGATTATATGAGGACTTCCTTAGTACACCTCGAGAAGGTGGACAAATAGCGGAATCAGGGTTAGGTCGCTTGATATGGAGAGGACCAAAACTCGACGGGGCATAAGAAGAAGGGGTGGCCTCTTTCTCTTTCTCGTCTGGTGGACCAAGAGTTTGATAATAGTTTGATCTAGTAGCCACATTAATAGGCATACTCATCATGAACACTTGTGATCTCGAGGAAGCAGACAATTGAGGCTAGTCTACCATTTGAGTCTGTTGAGATGGAAATGGATCTTTTAGGACAACTGGGGTCCCTTTTAGAACTAACTTCGGACCGTTGGGGTCAAACCTTAGTATAGTAATCCTCCTAAAAATTGAGTCACGGATACTTAGGCTCTCGTTGTGAAGAATCACTAGCAAACGACTTAGGAGGACCCTGTTTTGGGGCATCGGTTTTACCCTTGCCTTTTCCTTTCTTCTTACCTTTCGAGGATTTTTCCGCTACGATAGACTGAACATCATGGACCTCTGAGGCTTTACCAAGGCTAGGTGAATTTTGGGAGGGACTATTGGAAGTAGTGTTTGAGACCGACTTCTATTTGGAAGAATATTTCGTAAGGGTCTAGGACACTGAACCAATTACTCCATCAATAGGAGGTGTAGCCTGTGACTTCGATGTCGTTGGATCGGATGATTGCCTCGGAGCATCAGGTAATGACTCATACAAAGTGCCATATTGGGAGTAAACAAGATCTAGGTACTAAGCACAAGCAATGGCTTGCTCCTCAGTAACGCACCCACCCATACCTATGTCGCGAGAAATTGAAGCGACGAATGACTTGGTAAACCATTTGGTTAGCAACTGATCAGCAATCTCAAATTTGATCAGGCGATGTCTACGTCTCCATTCATGGATGTGATCAGAGATGTGTGTTGCTGTATCTTGCTTGAGCGATGTAAGAAAATAGGTCCCAATTTCATAGCAAACCAACAACTAGAAATGTGTGAGGAAAGCCATGGCTAAAGAGTTGAAGTCATGATAAGTACTTCGAGGGAGCTCGATGTACCACTTGGCTGCAGCACCTATAAGGGTTCGTTGGTAAATATAGAGACGAATAGAATCATAGGAATTGGAAGAGCACCAGAGGTGATATGTCATCACATAGGCTTGAGGATCTTCTTTTTCTTTCCCATCGAACTTCGGACAATCACTCGGAATCTTGGACAGGACCGGAAGCTAGTATGGAAAATGAAGTATTGGATCATTTGTGAGTCAAGACACATTTGGAAACTCTGGTGTAGCCAAGAACAACAATTTAGTATTGAAGGGAATTGGAGGTCGATAAGCGGGTCTAACCAGAGGAGCCCATCCCTGCTGGTAAGGATTATGTCCCCATAGTGGAGGGTTATGTCCATATGGCATTTGCTTTTCCCCCCACTGTAGGTTACCTTTCCTGTAGGGAGGATTTTCACCTTGAAAGCCTTGAAACTGTCCGGCCGTAGGTTGCTGATAAGAAACATACGTGTTATAAGGCTGTTAAACTTGTTGGCCTTAGACATATGGATATTGCACTTGTTGTCCCTGGACGTATGGGTTTTGAGCCTATTGTTCGTGAACAAGAGGATTTTGGACATGCTACCCTTGGATAAAAGGATTTTGCACTTGCTTCCCTTGGACATAGGGATTTTGGACCTGTTGCCCTTGGACAAAAGGATTCAGAAACTTTTACCCTTGGACATTAGGATTTTGGACCTGCTGCTGCAGGACTTGACCCTGACCTTGTCCCTGCAAGGGTTGACTCTGTTGATATGTATATAAGGGTTGCTGTTGCCTGGGTTGGCTTTGCTACTACAAGGTTTGACCTTATGTCTGTAGAGGTTGGCCTTGCGAAGACATAGGTTGGGAGGTTTGCTTAGCATATTTCATCTGTGGCTGCATGGTTTGCTACAACTGTTGTGAGGGTTTCCACTATGGTTGTTGCAGTTGTCCTTACTGCGGCATCATCTACCCCTGCTGCTGCGCATATGGCCCTTGCTGCAAAAAAGGTTGCCGTTGTTGCTTCAGAGGTTGTCCTTACTACTACAAGGGTACTTGAACAATTTATGGATTAAGACCTTGAAAATTTCTGAACTGTATCTAGCCATAGCCACTGGGAAAAGTGGACGGACCAGAGTGAACATGCTGTCTAGACTAAAGGACATAAGGTGCATTGACCATTCCTTGGGAATCATATGGAACATAAGGAGCTTGGTACTGAACCTGAGCCTCATAAGGCTGCTAATACTAGAAATTGCTTGACCTAGATGGACCAATGCGATTTTGGACTTGTTGGTACTAAACATTTCTTGAACCAACAGGACCAATAGGGTTTTGGATAGCACCAGAAGAAGTCTGGTTCATCCCAACCATGTAAGCCTATGAGCTACTCATATTAGTTGTACTCGATGCCATAGACACATTCAGATTCTTACCCCCAGGTGGTGGCACAACCCGCGCACTGACTGAAGGGACTGAAGAACTAACAGAAACATGACTCGAAACTGTCAATTGAACCAGATGAGTGACTTGGATAGACGAGAAAAGAGGGTTCGGAACATTGGGTTGCACTAGGACTAAAGTAACTGTAGAAATTACTGGTTGTTGGGAGGTTAGGTTCTGAACGAACAAACCTGTGGTAGGCATAGCACCAGACGCCCAAACAAGGTCGTGATAAAGTGATGAGGTACTAGGTGTACCTGAGACCAAATGTGCTAAAGTCACATAATTAGGTGGAAAATCCCGATACACACTGATGGGAATGCTCCCCATGTAGGGGAAACCTTCAGGAGGAAATTGATGCTCTTCCTCTTCGACAATGTGTGGAAAAGAAACTTCAGATTGATCCAGAGAGGTAACTCGAGCTTCACCTTTAGGTTCCATAGGTGGAAACAAACGACGACGAACGACTGAATAATTCCAAAGGAAAACCCTACTGATCATATGGACGTTACGATGATATCACAACAGGGTCAAACAAAGGATTCAGAGGATATATAACCTGTCCACGCTGACCTTCACTAGTCGGTGAACTCTCAGGAGTTTGGACGAGATTGTCCGAAGATTCTAGGCCAATATTAGAAGGTGACCCAGTATTTGAAGTAGGTTGAGGACGAGATGATAAAGGTTGAATGCTCAGAACAATTCTGAGTTCAACACCTTGGTCCTCGAGTGACTCTAGTAATTCAGGAAAAGGCTCCTCAGCTAATCTTTCAGACGAAGGAGAGGAATAGGAACTAGGTGAACTAGATTGTTCAGCCACGATGACCTCATCTTAGTTAATAGGAAAAGAGAGATAAATTTCAACGCTTTAAAATGTACTTTAAGGAATACTCATGATTTGGTCTAGAAAATACTAACAGGTTGTTATAAGATTGTTAGCAACAATTTTTTAAGACGCATAAATAAACTGGTGCTCTTTCATGTTTTAAGAGTCGAGAAAGAAGCAAAGATGACTCTATCACTTTCGATTGGAAACGAGCTTGAAAGGACAAGTGCTCGAATGATATTTTAAGTTTAATGAGGCAAAAATATCAAATGACTACTCTAGATGATCTAGGTAAAAAGGATTACCAGGCAACCATGAACTTCAGAATACCTCCCGATGAACCAAGAAGTACAGGCAGACAGTCTCCCCTAATGTTGTGTTCAGTGTATCACGTTTGCAAGGCAGCAGACTCGACTTCCTATGGGTAAAGGATTGAAGCCTATAGGGGTCTCCCTTTATATACTCCACAGTACGGGGAGCACGAGTCTATTCTAGCACTGTCTAGCGCCGAAGCTAATGATAGTTGCTAGGTTTAAAGACGTCAGAACATATCTCTAGCCTAGACCTTCTAGATGTGATCATTAGGTTTCAAATGCGCCTTAGGTTAATTGATTTCATTTTAAATTTTATCTTGAATTATGTCTCAGTTTTCAGGCCTTAGTGATGTGACTCAAAAATTCCTAAATGCAGCTAAATGAGACAAGACCCTTTCAATTTGATGAATTGTCTACACTAGAGAGGGTAGAAAACACAATCAAATGCAAACAACTAAGCAACCAAAAGCAAAAATGATTTTTCACTACTTCACTTTTTGAAAAAAGAAACTAATGAAAAACTTATCCCAATTCCTATTTTTTCTATTAAGTGCACTTCAAACAGTCTTTTCAAAAGTAAAGAGAATTCTTTTTCTTTTCAAATGAAAATGAAATTCTTAGTCTTCGATGGTACTAACTAATGTAACATATCGATGCAACAACCAGAGTCATGCACTTTTCATGAAATGACAAAATGAATTTCTCATAAAACACTTCAATGAAAAATTATTTGAGACAAAAGTTTTGGAGACAATTGATTCTCAAGCAAATGAAAAGCACAAAAAGAGAATCTCTTTCAAACTAATGACGCAATGAATCTACCAAAAACAATACAAGCAATGTGATCTATGTCGGAAAAGAGACGTTTAGACAAGATGCCCTAGGGCCACAAACCATCCAGGGACCCAAGAAATCAAGCAAAAATAAAGCAATTCAACAAGCAAATAAACCAAGTGAAATGCAACTTTCCAGTCAAGGAGAACATAGTCTGAACGATCCACAAGGTAGAAATCAAGAGAAAAAGACACACTGGCCAATATTTGGGGTCAACCGTAATCTTCACCTACAAGCATCAATGCAATTGCCTAACTGACAACAAGTGCCAAGAGGGGGTCAATGCGAATGTTTCTGAGCATATCACGCTAGTTGGTGCGACTGTCAGTGAAATAAGCGTGTTGAGCAAGGATGCAAAGAAAAAAATGAAAATTTTCAAAGGCTGAGACCAGACTTGCTACTGTGAATTTCAGACCCATACCAGTAAATAAAGCAAAGCAGATATAACTAAAGGGAAATGGCCAAACTAGAAAAGTTCACACAAAACCATGAAATTTCAAGCAAGCAAACAGAAGGATTGGTTCCCCAGCGAAGTCACCAATTTGCGGTGAAATAAAACTCTAAGTGTGGACACAAACAATTGCTCTAGCCTGAGAATAGGTCTAGCCACAAACAAGACATTCTATGGAATATTTCTTAGGTTAGAATCAATTAAGAGGGCCTACCTATTAGTACGCTTATCCCATTTCATGATGACCTTGCTTCTTTGCTCCAACTATCTCTTGTTTCCTTCTTCAGGCACCTAAAAAAAGTAAACAACATCAAACAACAACTACAATAATAGAAAAATTGTATTCAACCTACTTAACAAGTCAAGAAACATTAAACCATAAACATGTCAAATGACATATTATGTAGGAAATCAATTGATAGTTGCATATATATTAAATCAAGAAGAGATTATAATCGTTGTCTTGATGTTGTTCTCCTCCAACAAATCCGAGTTCCCACACACTTCCGTTAGCATTCCATGTTGGCCTAAATAATGGTAGTTTTAAGGCTCTTCCCTTTAGTCTTCACAATAAACCAAATTCACACTTCTCCCTCACACACAATTAGAGATCTACAACTATGAATAACTTCCAGATTACACGAAAATAAAAACTTCAACCAGAGCCTAATTAGAACTAGCTTGTGCTTGGGAAAAATGGAGGTTTATATAGCATGGATGGAAGGGAGATGGTTTCTCTTCTCATGGGAGATGGTCTTATCTCTTGAGGTAGTTCCATCCTAATAGGGGAGATGAACCCAAACTAACCTCCTCAACTCCATCAAGCCTAACCATTTACCAAACTTCTGTTACGAAGCTTCTAGAGTTGGAAGCTTCAGCTCCTTATTTAAAAATAATTCCAAAAGAGGATCAACGAGACTGAAAAAAGACTCAGTCACTCTGGTCAGTGCTAGGGACAACTGTAATCCCTGCATATCGATGTGAGGAGGACATGGGTCATTAGCATCGGTCTTGTAAACTGGGAAAAACAAAAGATTTTTGGGAAATGATGCAAAAGGGAATTGTTCTGCTCATGAAGAGGGACACAATGGGAATTTCTTCATGAAGGAAAAGCATGTAGGGTTCACTGTAGAGCTCCTCCAAGATCATGGAACGAGGAGTATAGGGAAAGTGACAAAATGTTGTGTAACAAGTATTGTTGGTATCTCCTGAGGGCAACCTGATACCCCTCACATTCAAGCTAGAGTTTGAGGCAACCAAAAACATAGTAGAGTGTGAATCATTTCTCCTTGGGCTACAAACAACAAGGAATATGAATATTGAATGCTTAACTATGCATGGAGTCTTCAAGCTGATTGTAAAGCGGATCAGGAATCAGTGCCAAGCTAAACACCCCAGATATAGGACTTACTAGAATGAAATATGGGATTTTATTGATAAGTTATTCCAGGCCTTTAATATGGGAAGCAAACAAAATGATTGATTCCCTTGTTGTAGCAGCAAGAAATTTCAAACCCCCTAAAAATCTACTTCTCAGGTACGAGGTGGAGGTTAGATACAGGCCCTCTATACCTGATAATGTTAAGCACTAACAGGTATTCAAGGACGATGAGAAGATAAAACAATTTATAGAAGTAGTTGGGGAGGTCGCTAAGTCAACCATTGATCAAGGAGAGGAAAAAGAGGTAGATCAAGAACCCATTTCCTGGTAAGGCGCAGTGGCTAGACATAAAATTCTACAACTGAAAGGGAATACCATTCCTCGTGGGCTAGTCCCACTAGAGAGATTATTTAGCAAGGATGATGTAGCCTCCAAACCATTAGCTCTGGAGATGGATGAACAAGTAGAAGATTGCAATATCAACTTAGAGGATGAACCCCAGATGGTTAGACTATAAAAAGGAATCCCTTCGCAATATGAACAAAGGTATTTAAATCTCTTCAAAATCTATAAGGATGTTTTCGCTTGGTCTTATGAGGACTTAAAAGAATTTGATACTAACATCATACAACATAAGATTCCTTTAAAGAGTCGAATAAAACCATGTAAGAAAAAGCTCAAGCATCTTAATCTACTCTTACTCCCCTCCATTGAAAAATAAGTGAGGAAACTTATAGAGGATAAAATCATGGTGCCTTTAAGGTACTCAAAGTGGGTGGCCAACTTAGTCCCAGTCTAAAAAAAGAATGGTGAAATAAGGCTATGTGTAGATTTTTGGAACCTTAATAGGACATCGTTGAAAGACAACTACCTGCTACCTAATATGGATTACATATTGCAGAAGGTGGTTGGGTTAGTCAGAATGTCCATGATGGATAGGTTCTCTCGTTACGACCAAGTGGCAGTCCACCCTGATGATCAGAAGAAGACTACTTTCACCACCCCTTGGGGAACTTTCATGTATGCTCGCATGCCTTTCGGTCTTATTAATGTAGGGGCCACATCTCAAAGGGCTATGGATATAGCTTTTATAGGGGCAAGACAAGTTCGTAGTGGTATATTTGAACGATATCACATTCTTCTCTGAGACTGATGAAGAACACATCCTCCAATTGAAGCTCACCTTCGAGAAATGCAGGAGGTATGGACTATTTTTTAATCCCAAGAAATCTCAATTTTCTTGAATCTACTAGGACACATCGTAGCGTGAGTGAAAACTGATCCTAAGCGAGTCGAAGATATCAGTCACATTCCTCTACCTTGAAATAAGAAATAGGTCCAAGGCTTTTTAGGGAGAATCAATTTCTTGAGGAGGTTCAAAATCAACTATGCATAAATAGTGAAGGGTATTACATATATGCTTAAAGAGGAAAATGAAGTCAAGTGGAGCCCTGCCCCCTGAGATTCTTTTACTAGAATTACAAAAGCTTTGGCTAAAGCACCGGTACTAGTCACCCCTGACTAGTCAATATCTTTCGATACCTTTTCTTTTTCTTCTCCACATAATATTGCCACAGTTCTGCTACAGAAGAATAAAGATGGTTATGAACAACCCATCGCCTTCTTCAGCCAAGTCCCTAGGGATGTTGAGCTAAAATATAACATCTTGGGGAAACAATCCTATGCACTAGTCAAGGCTTTGAAGGCATTTTGAGTGTATGTGCTACAATCATAAATCATAGCATTTGTCCCAACAACAGTGGCCAAGGATATCCTTGTGCAAGGAAAGAATGAAGGAAAAGGGGTGGGTGAATAGAAAATATACAAGAATATGAGTTAGACATAAAGCCTACTAAGCTCGTAAAAGGACAGGGGTTGGCCAAGATTTTATCAGAATCTAATTGCTAGGCTTTGGGGATAAACTTGATAACAGAGGAAGGTAGAACATAAGTTCAGCAAAACAGGATTAAAACATCATAGCAAAATATCCATGCTAAATATAAGGAATCACCCTAGTATAAGAATATCATCCATTATCTCTTATTGCTGAGGTGCCCACTAGGCCTAGTTAAATCTAAGTACAGAACCCTGAGACTACAAGCTCAAAAGTATAGCATATCCAATGGTTAACCCCCGGGCTTGGTGGGAATTTTGTTGTTATGTTTGGTAGAAGGAAAAACTCATAAAGTGATTGAGGAATTTCATGGAGGAGTTTGTGGAGGTCATTACAGTTGGAAGACCACATCTCACAAAACCCTCAAGGTAGGATTCTACTAGCCTACACTGTTTGGAAATGGTCATTTACAAGTCAAGTCATGTCTAAAGTGCCAAGTCTTTGTTGAGGGACAAATCCTTTCTTCTCTTCCCCTGATGCAAGTGCATGTGGAAGAACCTTCAGACAATGGGGACTATACTTCATAGGAGAGATAAACCCACCTTCAAGTGGGCAACACAAGTGGATATTAATTACCACGGATTATTTCACCAAGTGGGTAGAGTCCATCCCAGTCATAAATTCTACAGACTCAGTGGTAATCATGTTTATAGAGGAGAACATATTATCTCGATTTGTTTATCCTATCAAAATTATCACTGACAATGCTCAAGTCTTCAAATATGCAAAATTCACCAGCTTTTGCCAGAAATTCAATATCATCATTGGGCATTCCACTACCTACTATCCTCAAGGTAACTTCTTAGTTGAGTCCTCAAACAAAACTATGGTGAGAGTGCTAAAGAACACCATCACCAAGAATAAGAGGAAATGGGATATCCAGTTAATTTTTTCCCTCTGGGCTAACTGAGTGACTCCTAAACAATCCACTGGAAAATATCCTTTCAAGTTAGTGTATGGAAAGGCTACAATCTTCCCAATCTAATTGGCAATGCTAGTGGCAAAGTTACTACATGAAGTTGAAGAAGAGCCAAGTGCTTCGACATGAAGGATAAACCAATTGGTCGAATTTCATGAAAACAGAGAACAGGTGGGGGATAAATTGGAAAATTACCAATAGAAGATGAAATCCATGTTTGACAAGAAGGCCAAGGATCGACCTCTTCAACCAGGAGATTTAGTTCTCTGATGGGACGTCTGATGGGAAGAAAAAGGCAAACATGGAAAGTTTGATCCACTTTGGTTTGACCCTTTCAAAATTTCCAAAGAGAAATGAAATAATATGCACCTGCTCGAAAATATGGACGATGAATCATTGGAACTGCCAGTAAATGGTTAGTTCCTCAAACTCTATTTTTAGAATTAGAGGCACTTGTCTTGCACCATTGTAAATATCGATGTGTGTATTCTAATTATTATATGAAATTTCCAATTTCTATTGAAAATTCCACTTTCATAAAATTATCATTTGTTTAGAAAAGACTCCATGCCCAAAAGAGAAGTTCACAGTCTGCAGGTTCTCAACGCATTGCAATCCAATGCCCCATCCCTAGGTGGAGCCAATGTTGTCACCTTCTAAAAAGAGAGTTCCAATTGTACAAAGAGGGAAAAAGAACAAAGATGTTTGGAGCTAGCCTCCAAGCCATAGAATCACTCGAATCTAAATTGGAAACCATCCAATGGATAGTCCTTAGAATTATCTTTCCAATGGTATATCGAACTCCCCAAATGGACTCCAGAACCAAAAGAGAGCTGGTTGAAAGTTACCCTTGAAAACAAGAAAGCAAAGGAAAATGTTTAAGTTTAATCCTGGATCCCACAAATCGGAGTTTTCTAAAGCTAAAGAAAGGGAGGTCAGAGCAAACTTGCGATCAACGATTGTCGATATCGGTAATTGGCAATCCGAGGTCCAGGGTGCATCGGAAATTAGAAATCGTTAATCCCACCTTACAACCATGTGATAGATCAACGGGTCAACATATCAGAGATTGGAACCGCCCAAATAGATCAAAAATCGACAATCGACAATTTCAACTGGTCACTCTTAAGAAATCGCGGGAGGAATATGTCGATAAGTGTAAATCATCGGAAAGGGTTGAAATTTATTTACAAAGGAAATCAATGACAAACCAGGGGTAGGCAGACCTTTCCTCTCTCCTCCAGGGAGCCATGTGGCAAATTACTGGTTGTCCCAATGGGGCCATATGGCCGTTGACGTGGCATGACACATGGCATGTTGATTTGACATTTTCAGGGGTCCTATGGGGGTAAATCTGAGTGACATGTGTCCACCCTTAGGGAGAAACATGTGGCTGTGATGACATCATCAATTGGCAATCCTTGATTGGGGGTAGCAACACATTGTGTAGCATAAGGAATTCACTAATTGTGAACCTTCAATTGAGGGAAGCTCTAATAAGGGGGCTAGCCAATGGTCATAGGAAGAGTGAAGAACCAAGAGCCAAGCAGGACAAGAGATCTCGCATGTCAGCAATTGTAAGTATCAAAGGGAGAAAACAAAGGCAATGTTATGAAATTTCTGATTGCGATATCCTGGGTGGGCCCAATAGGAGTTCGGCAGTCACAAGCTATAGTGGGCGCAGATTCTCCTTATCCTTTTTTCAAGTGGGCCATACCGCATCGTGCATTAGAGATCACAATGTTGGGGAGGAGGCACCAAAAGTGAGCATCATAAATCACCGATATGCGAGATTTCATGCAATAAAGGAAAAATACCCTGAGAGGGGAGTCCAAAGGCCCTAGCACCCAAGGACTAAGCACTTCTTCATAGCCCCTGGACACATGAAGCAAAAGAGGCTAAAGTTGATCAGAATGCTCCATCCCATAAGGACTTTTAATGGGAAATCCAGATGCGATAACTCTACAACGAGGTAATGCAGAAATTTAAAGGTGTGGTGGGTCGACAATTAAGGCATTTAAGAGAGGACATGGAGCATTCAAAAATCGGCATGGGTTAACCCTGTATGACCACTTGTGACATGAAATCGAGGTTGACATTGACAGAGTAAATAAAGACATGGAAGCCCAGGAAGATTTGATGATCCAACATGGTGCTCCATGCAGAGGGAAGACAAAGTACCGCCTAAGGTGCCCTCTACTTAGGTACTATGGCATGAAATTGATAGTTGACCACTCCCAGCTTTGAAAAATGAATGATTCAAGTAGTAAAGGTAGAAGCGACGGGAATCTACTAGGTGACATAGGAGGCCAGACCGTGGGAAAGGAACAACCTGAGAAAAGGCAATCCGAGGGATGGGCATGGAGAGATTTTGTTGGCGTTTCCATCTAATTGTTGGCCTATTTTGTAATCATGTAATGTGTCGACCATTTAATGAAGCAATTAATATTTTGTAGTCATTTTTGGGCCACAAATCCATCCCAGGCCGAGACAACTAGTGGATTTGACAATTGAGGCTCAACTGAGATATTTTGTTGTAATTAATATTCAATGCTCCCCTCTCTGGATAAATATTGGGAAGAAACACTTCAAAAAGGTTCAGAATCCTAAAGAAAGAAATACATGTTATTTTCAATACTGTATGACTTTATGATATGTGTCTTTTAGAATATTAAGGAAATGGTGGTGATTACTCCTTCAAGTACTACAATATGTTACCCCCTGTTTAAATCCCATTATGTTCATGTTTCCTCTCTGATTTCAAGTAATCATAGCTTTTAGAAATGTTTCATACGTTCTTACAGATTCATTTGTATTGACTTATTAATGCATGTGCCTGTATGGATCTTTAAAATTGCGCTCCATGAATCATTGCACCCAATCCTCTTTCATCCATTATGTCTACCTGTAACTCAGATAAGTGTAGAATTCTTGATGCTTCAAGCTCTAAGTGATGAGTATAGAATTCTTGATGTTTCAAGCTCTCTGTGATGAGTTATTCTATCTCCTTATATTCTCTCATTTCTTTGCTAAAGCTTATTCAACTGTAGGTCCTTGAACTACTCAGACTCCACTAGTTTATACATATATTTATGTGAGTTGTATATGTGAAGAAGTACCATAAATACATGGCTTATGCATTTAGATGAATGGACCAACCCATATTGTTTATTATATATATGAATACATTTGTACAAAAATACATGTGATGTCTCCAGCTTCATGAGAATCATATGAGACACACAAAATATAGATGTTCTAGGCACTTATCTTGTAAGTAATCTGAGGTTGTCTCTGGAATCGACAACACTATGTATGGGTCTTGTCCCCATAAATTTCTAAATGAGATCCCTAGACTACCACCTAAGAGAAATATTGACTTTTCTCTCAAGTTTTAATTGAGAGTTGCACTAGTGTCTAAAGCATATTACAAGATGAGTGTGTTATAACTAATGGAGTTAAAAATGTAGCATCAAGAATTATTAAATAAAGGGTATATCAAACCGAGTGTTTCACCATGAGGAACACTAATTTTATTTGTTAAAAAGAAGGGTGGTACATTCAAATTATGCATTGAGTACATGTAGTTGAATAAATTAACAATTAAGAATAAGTAACCACTTCTTAGAATCAATGATTTGTTTAACCAAGTGAGGGGAGAAACTATTTTTTCTGAAATAGGCTTAAGGTGTGAATACATCAATTAAGGATTAAAGAGGAATATATTCCTAAGACAAATTTGAGAATTAAATATGGACACTATGAATTTACAATACTTTTGTTTGGACTTACAAATGCACCAACTACCTTTATGTGTTTGATGAATAATGTTTTTGGTAAGTATCTGGATAAATTCATGTTAATATTTATTGATGATATTCTCATATATTCTAAGACACTAGAGGAGCATAAATAACACCTACAAATATTGTTTTTGACCCTTCAGGAACATCAATTGTATGGAAGTTTAGCAAGTGCAATTTTAACAAGACAAAACACAGTACTTGAAACATGTAATATCTAAGGATGAAATAGTTGTAGATCGTGAAAAAGTGAAATCCATTCTTAACTAACGAATTCCCAAGGATGTGTAAGATGTTAGATCATCTATGGGTATTACGGGATATGATTTCATATTCATAGAAGGTTCTCTAAATTGGCTTATCCCATATCTCCTTGTAGAAGAAGGGGGTAAATTTGAATGGACTTAAAAATGTCAAGAGAGTTTTGAGTAGTTGAAGCATCTGGTCACTATTACACTTGTGCTTAAAATAATAGTTACTAACAAAGATTTTATAATATGTATTGATGATTGCTTGGAAGGCTTAGGAGGTGTAATAATGCAAGAAGATTAAGTGGTAGCTTATTAGTCTCAAAAATTAAAGGACCATGAAAGAAATTATGCAGACTATGACTTGGAACTAGCTATAGTTATTCACACACATAAGATGTAGCGACATTACTCAATTGGTAAGAAGTTTACCCTGATCACTAATTATCTTAGTTTCAAATATTTTTTCAGTCAACTTGACATGAATGCTAGACAAGCCAAGTGGTTGGATTTCTGGAGTGAATATGACTTTGACATTAAGCATATAAAAGGGAAAGAAAATAAAATGGTTGACGTGATAAGTCAAAGTTTGAAGAAAATATGTGAGGCAGTAGTAAGTAGTACTAAAATAGATCTTATAGAACAAATTATGTAGAAATTTCTTGTAGATTCAAACCGCTAAATGTAATATGCTAAATACTAGATTTGAATCTACTATACTCATCAACGGAAACAATTAAACAATCGTGAATCATGAAGCATACAAGAGAAAGAATTCAATCAACACATTACACAATTATTTCCTGGGGAAAGCCACACCTAAAAGGCCCTACTATCTGTATAATGCATTAGTAAGAAAATATTAGAAGATTACAATACTTTGCTCAAGCTCGATCAACCTATGCAGTATCTCTATCTGTCTTACAACTTCCTAGACAAGTCTAGGCCAATAATTAACCAATTTTCTTCTTTCCCAAGTCCCTATTTCCTTGCATTGTTCCCTTGGGAATTATGCCCCTAATGATTACAAAAATTCCTCAATATGATTTGTGCAATCCTCATAGGCCTTCCTCTGACTACATGCACCACCTGTACAATTCGAATGATTATAGTCCTGATAGTACATTATTCTTGAACTCAAATCTCAACTGGGTCTTTCTCAGATCTGACATCAGCATGAGTGAATTATGAGTGAATTATCAGTTTACTGGTTGATCACTGCAGGCAACACTGCACTCCTAGACCTCCCCCTAGTTCCTCCAATAGTTGGAACTAGTTTAACTAACTTTAACTCAGTTAGTATGAATTAATTAATTACAACTCAAAATAAACTCAATCAGGGCTCTTATAATGTAGGAGACACTCTATATGACTCAAGTTGGACCCTCAAATTGAATTAACTAATCCAACTAAGTCAAATTAACTTAGTTAAATAATACAAGTTGTCATGAGATGTGGAATTACAATTTTATTCCCAATTTAATTCAAGGATAAAATTAAATTAGGATTTTCTTATTTCATTTTCAACACTCCCTCTCAACAAGAAAGGGATTATCTGCTACCCTGATCCTGCCTCTATGAAACTCGAATTTTCATCTTGACAATGCCATTGTCAAAATATCTGCATCTTGTTCGTCTGTAGGAATGTATTCCAACAACATGATTCTATGCTGCACACAATATCGTAGATGGTGATATCATATGTCGATATGCTTGGACCGATCATGAAAAACTAGATTCATAGAGAGTTTGATACGACTCTGATTTTCACATTAAATCATAGTAGGATCTGTATGTTGACCAAATAACCCAACAAGGATCTTCCTCATCTAGATAGCCTCATATGATGCTTGACTAGCAGCCATGTACTCTACTTTTTCTGAACTAAGTGTAATTGATCTCTACTTCCTATTGTACTAAGCATTAGGGGATTTTTGAGGTTTAAAATGGGCCTCCTAAGGAAATTATAAAATAATAGTGGAAATAATGAAACAAGATTAGATTACATCATCAAATTTTAGAGGGAAAAAATAAAAACTATTTTTTCAACTCATATTTTCAACTTATCTCCCTATGGGTTTACTAAAATTTCGAGTGGAAACACTCGTTGGATGTATAATTTGATTCCTCATCCAAGGAGTTCCCCTGTTGCATACTTTCGATAGATCCTCTACACAAAAAATGAGAAATACATGAAAAATGTGATTGCAATAATTTTTTTCCATGTATTTGTCATTTTTCATGTAGTAGGGTCCATCGAAAACATGCAGCATGGTTACTCCTTGGATTAGGAATTAAATTTTGTATCCAACGAGTACTCCCTCTCGGAATTTGAGTAAAAAATTAGGGAGACAAGTTGAAAATACGAGTTGAAAAAGTAGTTTTATTATTTTATTATTTTTTTATCTTTTTACTTTTTTACTCCAAAAATGGTGAATCATCCCCCATGGTTGACATCATCATCTTGAATTGTATTGGCTCTTATAAATTTTATTTTGGTGGTACATTTTTCTTAGGAGGCCCATTTTAGACCTCAAAATTCCCCTAATGAAACTGTCGCTGACCCAATATTGAAGATTCCCCCTGATGTGCTCTTTCTATTGGATGGATTCCCTACCCAATCTACATCTATGAATCCTTGAAGTTTCACTCCCTCTATCTGTCTATACCAAAGACCAAATTGAGTGGTTCCTATGAAGTATCTCAACACATGTTTAGTTGCCTTCCAATAGAGTTTGGTTGGCTTAACCATTGCTTGACTAAGCTAGTTAACTGCAAAAGATATGTTTAGTCGTGTGCTCACCAAATACATAAGTGAACCCATAGTCTACCTGTAAATAGCAGCCTCCACTAATTCACCTAAAGTAGCATCTTCCTTCCTTCAATTCCCTGGTAGAGGAGTCTCCATGGGTTTGTTGCTCTCCATGTGGAACTTCTTCAATATCTCATTGATATACTTTCTCTGGGAGACAAATAGTTCCTCATCTCCTTTCCATACTTCAATACCAAGGAAATAATGCATGAGCCCTAGGTCCTTCATCTTGAATTCTCTTTCAATATCCTCTTTGCAATATTTTACCATCTTCTCATCACCTGTTATAATTAAATCATCGACATATACTACTATAATCAACAATTTACCTTCAACCACAATATGGTAAAGGTTTGCATCTACTTCACTTTTGTTGAAGCCCAACCTGGTGAAATAATTGTCAATCCCGGTGTACCAAGCACACGGTGCTTATTTCAATCCATACAATGCTTACTTGAGTTTTCACACATGTGACTCTCTATTGAAGGTATCAAATCCTTATGGATGTTCAATTTACACCTCTTCCTTAATCAAACCATTGAGGAATGTTGTCTACACATCCTTCTAATTTATCTTCCATCCCATCTGCGCTGAAAGTGATAGAATATATATGATTGAAGAGTACCTTGCTACTGGAGCAAAGGTATCCTTATAATAAATTCCCTCCACTTAAGAAAACCCTCTGGCCAAAAATTTGGCCTTGTGTTTCTCCACACTCCCATCTGCTACTCAGTTTACCTTATAAATCTATATGGAACTCACCACCGACTCTTCTGTTGGTCTTGGCACCATTTCCCAAACATTTTTTCTGATAATGGAGTCATACTCCTCAACCATGGCATCAACCTATACTGGTTTTTACACTTCTTCCTGAAATGAGGATGGCTCAATCTCTACACTCTCACTCATAAGAGCCATGTAGCCAGTGTACTGATATGGTGAACTCCTCTTCCTGTGTTGTAATGTCGGTGATCCCACATTCTCTCTAGCATCATGCATCAATCTGTTAGCCTCTCTGGTGCACTTCCTTCCATCTCTGGAAGTCTTTACATGAGTAGCTTCTTCCACTCTTTGATCCTTTGCATGTGGTTATGCCACATCATCTTGAGGTTCTTCTTTCTGGAGCTTAAAGCTCCTCTTCTCCATGCGACTGAAACTCCCTCTCAAGGGAACATATCATGGCCTTCTCTTCATCAAACTTCACATCTCTACAAGCCACTATCATCCTGTGATATGACAGGTACACTCGATAGTTGTGAGGTGTATCAATGTACCCCACAAATATGCCCAACTCAGCTATTGGTTCTATCTTTTCCCTTGCATCCTTGTTAATATGATAGTAGACTAATGAGCCAAAGATCCTGAAGTGTGCCACAACTAGTTTCTTACCTGAAAAATCTTCTTCTAGTGTACTCATCCCGAGAATCCGATGAGGACTCTTGTTCTATACATATACAACTATGATGCATGCTTCAACCCACAAGTGCAATGGTAGGCCTTGATCATGTAACATTGCCCATGAAATTCCCACAATACTTTTTTTATTCATTTCAGCCACCCAATCTATTGTGGGTTATGGGGTGCTATTAATTCCCATCGAATGCCTTCTGATGCATAGAAGTTCTTGAATTCATTTGACATATATTTTCCACCATTATCACTCCTAATATCTTTAACTTTCCTACGAGTTTCTTTCTCAACAAGTGCTTTAAATTCATAAAATTTAGCGAACGTCTGATCTTTCTCCTACATGATGAAAATCTATCACTTACGAGAAAAATCATCTACAAATATTACATAATACTTGTTCTTGGTCATGGAGGTTGTCGAGAACGGTCCACACACATCTGAGTGAACTCTTCAAGGATCACTTGCACTCGATTGTCCTTATAATGACAGGTATCTTTGGTATACTTCCCCAATGTACACCCTTTGCATGTGTCTTTCTGCTCTAATATACCTTTGGTAAGTCCTATAGAAATTTGTTGCATGATCTTCAAAGCTTTGTGGTGCAAGTGACCCAATATTCTACGCCACAACTCACAGATGTCTCAGCTCTATACCATCTCTTCTTTTGTGCTCAAAGCATCATAGTCTTCTACATCCAATTTGTATAAGTTCTTCACTAGAACCTCGATCCGATTCACTTGTCATGAGGGTATGTGACGAAGGAAAGCCTTTCCTTTGTTAAATATCACATCGTATCCATGATCCTCCAACATGGAAACTGAAACCAAATTCTTCTTCAAACTCAAAACATACATCACATCTTTTAATGTCAAAGGAGAATCAAACTCCCTCTAAAAGGTAACAATACAGATGTTAATCGTGCTATACCTCCCATCATCTCCAATTTCGATGTGCATCTAGAGGTCCTTCTCCTCCAAGTCACTAAAGAATTATTTGTTTTCGGTCGTATGGAATGAGGCTCCACTATCCAGATACCACACACAACCCATCACTGATGTCACCATGTATGTGATGAGGGTGAAATCTAGCTCGAATTGTGAAGCAAGAGATTCACCTACCACTCCTCCTAAGGGCTTCTTGCCTTCCTTCCTATGCATACACTTTGTGGCATAGTGTCCTGGCTCATGACAGTGAAAACATTTAATCTTCGACATGTCCTTCTTGTTTTCGCCCTCACTAGAATTTGATTTGGAATGGGATGACTTCCCTTTCCCTTTCTTCACCTTTCAAGCTAAGGCACATTTCTCCTCATCATCATGCTTGTATGAGGATCCATCTCTGGTGTTCTATCGAATAACTTCTTGCACCAAGTCAAACCAAAAATGCTCCCACTCTAGTAGCTTCTCCCTTCCATTTATTGAGTCTTGGTAATTGTGATAGCTCTTGGGAAGACCTAGAAGTGCTAGGTTGACCAGATTTTCTTCAGCAACTGTAACACCAACACTTCCAAGCTCATCCCGGTATTGGGTGAACTTTGTCAAGTACTTTGGTATTCTATCTCCCTTCTCCAGCCTAATTTTTTTGAGCTTGTCCTTCAATGTCGACTTCTTGTGGTCATTGGTGTTTTGAAACAAGTTTGTCAAGGCCTTCCACATTGCATATGGAGTCTCCTTACCGTGGAGGTTTCAGACAATATGATCTCAAAATCCTTCTAGGATAATCCTTCTCTCCTTTACAACACATTTTCTCCACTCCGTTAGGTCTTGAGCATCAGTTGGCTTTGGAATATATTTTTCTATGAATTCCTTCAGACCGTTGTCCTCCAACACTACCTCCATCATGTCCTTCCAATAAATATAGTTCGAACTACCTTCAAGGGAATATTGGAGTCTCAATCCGTAGAATGACATCATGTTGGCTCTAAAGTATGATAATGAAAATTCGATTTCACTTGCAAAGACAAACTTGTATTCTCCTCTTCTATAGTGATTTTAGATTTGATACCATCTAGAAATTCCTTGTAGATTCAAACCCCTAATTGTAATATGATAAAACAATAGACTTGAATCTACTCTACTCATCAGTGAAAACAATTAATTGATCGTGAAATCACAAAGCATACAAGAGAAAGAATTCAATCAACACATTACAAAATGATTTCTTGGGAAACAACCAGAGCTAAAAACCCTTGTTATTTGTATATTGCATTAGTCAAAAAATATGAGAAGATTACAATGCTTTTCTTAAGCTTGAAACATTTGCAATATCTCTATCTATATCACAACTTCCTAAACAAGCCCATTCCAATACTTAACCAATTTTATGCTTGCCCAAGTTCCCATTTCTATGCACTCTTCCCTTAGGAATTAGACCCCTATTAATTAGGGAAATTACTCAATATGAATTGTGCAATCCTCATAGGCCTTCCTATCACTGTATGCACCACATGTACAATTCATATGATTATACAACTAATAGTACAATGCTCTTGAACTCCAGTCTCAACTAGGTTTTTCTCAAATATGACATGCATGAGTTATTTATGAGTGAATCATCAATATACTGGTTGATCACTATAGGCAATGCCACACTCCTAGACCTCCCTCTAGTTCCTCCAACAGATGGAACTAGTTTTAACTGAATTTAACTTAGTTAGAACATATTAATTAATTGCAGCTCAAAATAAACTCAACCAAGGCTCCGATAACATACAATACACTCTACATGACTTAATTTAGACCCTCAACTCAAATAAACTGAACCAACTAAGTCAAATTAACTTAGTTAACTAATATAAGTTGTCATGAGATGTGGAATTACAATTTTATTCCCAATTTAATTCAACGACAAAATTAAATTAGGATTTTCTTATTGCATTTTCAACAAATTAAGGCAATATCTTTGGAAGATAAAATTTATTATCAAATTTCGGAAAAGTTGAAAGATACAACTTATCATGTAGAAAAGGAAAATAAACAATTAATGAAAATAATTTACAAACATTTTGGAATGGAATTTATGTCCCTAATGTGGTATGATTTAAACAACTAATCCTTGATGAGCACCATAAAAGGCCCTTCTCATATCATCTTGGTTATCAGAAAATCATTTCAACACTCAAAAAATAATTGTTTGGCCAAGTATGAAAATATAAGTGGCAATATATTTGGAAAATTTCCAAGAATGTAAAAAAGTAAAGGTAAAACATTCACATCCAATAGGATTGTTGAACCCTCTGCCTATATTAGAATGGATTTTGGGAGGTAATTCCACTAGATTTTATCATTGGTTTACCTATAACTAGATTCAACATGAACTAATTATGATTGTGGTAGATAAATTTTCAAAGACTACTCATTTTAAACATGTTCAATATACTTACAAAGTTGTGCAGATGGCAACAAATTTCATGAAGGAAAATTTTAGGTTACATGGGATACAAAAAATTGTAATATCTAATAGGGATGCAACATTTACTTCCAAATTTTGGAATACATTGTTTGCCAG
>APFE030738425.1:33062-48062 GCA_000404065.3 Pinus taeda | reverse complement strand
TATTAGAGAATAACTATACTTATTGTAATGAGCATATCAAAAGAAATATATTTGCATATAAATGTCACCAAAAGAAGCATAATCTCCAACTTGTTATTATGAAAAGAAAACCCTTCACTTCATAGGAAGTCAAATATAACATAAAATTCAATAGTTGGAGTTTTCAAACTTATAAGGAGAGCTCAAGCCAAGTTACCTTATGTTTGTAGCCAAAACTAAAAGAGACATTATGATTTTCATAGAAAGGAAAACCCTTAACAAATAATATTTCTCACCTGCTCTAGCTACCAATGTTTAGTCTTGTGCCCAATTAGAAATTAAAATAAAAAATAAAAAATAAAAAACGGTAGTAGCCTCTTTAGGGCTATTCTAAAGATTTCTCCTATAAATTAGTCGGATTCGGCTAGGGTTCATCAAGGTAGAACATTAACATAGTTGGTTGATGCAAACTTTGAGAGTAGACCTATGATAGAGGAATGATGCTAGAAAGTAAACACCTAGATGGTGCCAGCAGGAAATATAAGTGAACCCTCGATAATATTCCTTCTCCTTGAGTTTTTATTTATGGTGCTCCAGCTGACTTCCCTAATTTTTTCCTTAAGTTGCACAATTTCTTCCATGGTCTCAGGCATAATTGTGTGATGTTAGTTGAGAGTGGCTCGCCTAACTTTTTTCATCACTCTAGTCATAGGTTGCACATGACCCTATCTCCATCTACCACTGCCATGACCCCTACCCGTTTAGCTATAGGTGGAAGCTGTGTTATTTTGAGTGAGGTGAGCCATCTTATAGGCGCAGGGTGAATGAGAACAATGAGTGGTGAGATGGAATGAAAGGGAAATTCTCAAGCGCGGGAGAAGGGAGGGGATACTGCAGTCGCTCAAGCTGAAATTGTGACTTGTGTTGAGCTCCCTTTCCTTTAATAATCCATAATAGCTCATGGAAAGGTCATGATGCCTCCCCATCACTTGTTCGAAGAAGTTTTCCCAAGAATCAAAGGAATGCATGTTGTGTTCATCTATAGGGAATGTCAGCTATGTGAGACTCTTCTTGAATGCCTCATCTTACCATTTTTCCCAAATTACATTAAGATTCATGAATGGGAGGGAGTGTGTGAGATATTTGAGAACACCTCCCTCATTTCCATTGTCCTAAAAAATCATTAGAAATTTTACAGGAGAGAGCATTATTGGATCCACTCTTGGTGGGAAATATTTGATTTTTCCTTGCGATTAATGTTCTCACAATCATTGCATAGTGTGTCAGAAGGTGTCTCATGCCATGCACTAGAATACAAGACCTCTTGTCCATTTTTTCTTGTGTTTTCCAACCTGCTAGCTAGTGAGTTTGATTTCCTCTTGATCACCTGAAAGTCGACTCCAACAAGGTTTCCTATGTGGCCTTTGATCTGTTGGAGGAGCTTAAGGAGTCTCCGATTAGTAAACACCTTGTTGACCAAGGTGCCATGATAGAGACTCTAGGAAACGTGTATTTCCAAGGTCGAGTCCCCTTCCATAATCAATGGTAGAAGGATGCAGGATCTGGCTATTTCGAGACCATTTTCTACCTCTTGCAGTTCTATAGTTGTGTTCGTGCGATGCCCTAGTTTACAAAAATATATCCATTGGATGTCCCCAATGCGATTTCTGAAAACACCTCCAAATCCCGCTTTCCAAGGATTACCCCTCGAGGCTCTGTCAAAGTTGAGCTTATACACATTTGTGTCGGGGAGTGACCATTTACCTGGAATTCTTGGGATGACTGAAGGGGTTCGCGGGGAAGATGCTTGGGTCAACTCGAGCTATAGCAGCTGAAGGATTCTAGTGTTCAAATCTCGAGGAGGTCCTTGTTATGGTGGGAGATTTGAAATCAAGACATAGCCTTGAATAATCGTCTTCACCATGGTAAGGAGAATTGCCTTTGTGACTTCAATTTCTTTGAAAATCCTAGCATTGCATTCTTTCGAGAGAACCGAACACATGGCTCCAGGAAGCAATTCCCAAGATTTGTTGACTATTAGATGGGTGGATATTTGAGGTTGCCAAGTCTCAAGGGTGTCCTTGATGGAGGTTCTTTTTCTATATGTCGCTCAAAAAATCTCAGCACTCCAATCCCAAATAGAGGAGGCCACTCTACAAGTGTTTAAGAGATGGTTGATGGTCTCTTCCTAATTTCCACACATAATGCACCGAGATGGGCCTATGAAACCTCACCTCAGAGGGTTATCCCATGTGAGGGTTTTCCCTTGCATGACTAGCCATGTAAATAGGGTTATCTTTGGCTAGTAATTTTTGGACCAAAGAGAGATCCACCTAGGGTGATGTTCAGACTAATTGTGGTCAGCTAGGTAGCTGTAGGCTTATTTGAGGAGGAAGACTCACCCAAGATTTTATCAAAAGGCTTTCCAATTAAAGTTCTGTGGGAGGGTGTGATGATCCATCCTAAGGTCTTCTAACAAAAAACTAAATTTCTCTAATTTTAAACACAATAAGATGGGAAATAACTTACTTATATATAAACATTTATTTGATGATAATATACCATTAGAATTTATTTACCACAAAACATTGCAACCATTTACATAAGTAATCAATAAACGGAGGAATACATGTTCCAATAGCTTAGTTGAGATTCTCCTCAACTCCTGACTCTGTTGGGATGCTCCTCTTGACTACCCGATTGGATTTGCCTCCCAGCCAACTAGGAAGTATTTCCTAGCCTAGGGAACCTCCACAGATTCCCTAGCCATCCGAGCCAAAGTCCAGCCAGATGTAGTGTGTCCAAGTTTAACCAAAACTCTCCAGATCCAATTTTGATCTCCTTCCTCTTTCTCCACATCCCTCCTCCAAAACAAAACCAAAACCAAGAATCCTCCCCTCCTTTCATCATCCTTCCCCTTTTATGCCTCTTCCTCCCATCCACCTATCATTAATGTCATGACTACCCCCTCATCCTTTCATTTAGTATCCTTGACTTTTCTTACCATATCTTCTCCCAAGTAGATTTGAGAAGACATTCTAGGGATAAGATATGGATATTTAATTTGGATATTAATTGGAGAAGACCATATCTTCTCCCAAGTAGGTTTTGAGAAGACATCTTTGGATATGGATATTTAAATTGGAATAAATGGAAGGAGACCATATCCTATCCAAAATTAAATTTGAGAAGACAAGTTGGGAATTGAATAATAACAATAATAAAATTTATATCAGTAAATAAATTTACAGTTTCAGAAATGTAGGTATGTACCAATATTTCTTGATAATTATAAGTCAATATTTTCAGGTAATTTAAACACTAATAAAATTTGCATGATAAGATTAAGTAGGGTATTACATACACCACTCCTTCATAAAACTTCATCCCGAAGTTAGAGTGAAAAAGATACAAGGAGTTCGAAATAAGATTGACAATAAGGCATAAAAAAGTAGAGAGAAAGTTATAGTAGTAAAATTTAATAAGTCAGGCAATGATACCACTTCCCATCAAGAGTCTCCAATTAATCTATATCCTTATATCCTTCCTAACCTACTTCCTTTCCCACCCTATCCATCCTCTGCTGCTATATACTATGGCATCGACTATACCAATCTAACCACTGATAAAACCAATATGGCGGATGTGTCGACTATACCGACCTAACTTCCCTACCAGGCAACTGGCAATCATCATCACACGTCTAGGGGAGCGTGTCCATCACTGCCCTCCCACGATTCTAGGTTTGGAGGGTACATGGTGGGAAATACCTCCACCCCTCCTGACAACTAGGGTCAGCACCTTAATATGGACCATACTACAACGTTGGTTGGATACTTGTCATCGAATAATCCGGTCAGGGCTTGTCACTTGCCATTTACATTTTACCCATGTCATAAGGGTACATATCAAGTGGATACAAAATGTAATAGAACATTGTACATCATACCTTTCCTCATTAGATGTCTTGAACTTCCCCAATGGAAGAGTAGATCTTGGTTATCATATAGTTCTTTCCATTCTGTGGGTTAGTTCTCATTCATGCATATATATAACAAAATAAATAAATAAATAAATAAATATATATATATATATTATATATATATATATATATATATATATATATATATATATATATATATATATATATATATATATATATATATATATATATATATATTAGTGATCTTAAACATCATGTTATTAAGTCTAGTATCCACGTGTCAATTTTGTAGTTCATACTGGAAATAAATCTTACATTAGATGAATCATAATTTCACTAAGTCATTCATTAGATAAATCATATCCACTTAAGCCATATATGATACAATAATAACTCTGATAAGTCATGCACTAGATAAATCATAACCAAGTAAGTCATACATTGGGTCATACATAAAAAAATTTCATCACCAATACCTAATCCATCTAATGATTTATATAAGTAGTTTCACCTGTCCAATTAAATGCATCAATATTACATAGCGTTCATAAATAAATAACATGGAACTGCAAAATAGATCCTTAGCATAGGTAGCTATCTAAATCAAAATGGGCATCACAGATGCTCAAACGTGAGGGGTAGTTGCAATGTATAGTCTTTGCATCCTACTCGGTAGCAAATCCTGGGATTTACTTGTCCCACTGGATCCTTGTGAGTAAGTTGTATGGTATTGTAGCGAATTGATGTGATGGGAATTTATTTTATTTTATTTTTTAGCTAGGTCATTCAGTTCTTATATTCAAAGACCACATGTATTTTGGACCTAAATGTTTTCTTCCTGCAGCCTCCATATACGAAATGGAACAATGATTGTTTGAGAATTGTTATATATGTAAAAGATTATGCTAACTCCTGGATATATAAATCTTAAAAAGTAGAGCTAGTTCGAATGAGAGCATCACAATTGTATCTATTTACACATTTGCATATTAGATTGAAACTTTCTAAATTACCACTAGTTTAAGGGCTTGAGTGTTTTCTTAAGTTCTAATAAGTAAACACTATATGCAAAACACAACTAGATACTAAGGTGTGAAGCACAAATGAACACTGAAAAGTGAGAAATCCTATCTATGGACTTGTAATATTATGAAAAACATATTTTAGAGACTCAATGAATCACAATTAAAAACTAAGCAAAGAAATTTTAATATTGTTAAAACATACCCTTTGTAATGATTGTGAAGTGGAAAATAATTAGAGACTAAGATGTGAACAATTATGAAATAATATTCATGAATTTACATGATTGTAAGAGTTTGTGAATTCTCTTTCTTGATATTTTTATTTTGGGTTTTACATGGTTTTCATTGTCATTTACATTCCATAAATTATTTCATCCATCATTAATCATTTGCATTGATGGTTACAATAATTGGCATCCTTTGGATCTTGTCACAATAATAAATTGCATTGATAGTTACAATAATTAACATCCTTTGGATCTTGTCACAATAATAAATACAAACACTTTGGATGGATTGTCATAACTTTTTATTCCATCCATCTTGAATAATCATTTTTTTTTATAAGTGAAAGTAATATTTATTTTATTTACTTAAAATGTCTTTTCATTACTCGAGGAGGGTAACTTCAAGAATCAAAATCCATTTTGGGTAGTTTATATATATATATATATATATATAGACACACTTTTATTTTAGTAAATAAATCAATCTTGAAAAGTCAAATGGAAGTTATAGGTTTGTTAATTGTATGAAAAGGAGAATAAGTAATGAAATAGAATTTGCCATATATTATGAGTGGTGCATTTATAGTAATTATAATAAAAACTAACACCCTAGTTTGAAATTGTTGATACCATTTTAAGTAAGGAAATATAATTTGTCATATATATGAGTGGTGCATTTATAGTAATAAGTTCTAATAAAAGTAATACCTGAGTTTGGAATTGTTGATACAATTCCATGATTACAGAAAGTTTAGGTTGAACTCTTAATTTAAACAAAAAATATTCCTAGTCTCAACCATAACCTTATGTTATTGGTATTCCCACTCTCATTAAGTTCACATCTTTATTTGCAGTTGAGGGCTAGAGAATAAATTAGTGAAATTCCTTAATCAATAAGTCAATTGTTTGATAAGATTTAAGCAAGAGGTTGAAAGCATCATCATGGAAAAAAAACATTGGTTTCAAGTATCTAATATCATTATCTCAAATAAAAGACATTGTCTTCCTTCCTAAAAGTCTTTGACCAATTTTATCCAAGTTCATGAAGTAAACCAAAATATTAAACATCATAGCTTAATAATATATAATAATTTTGTCGATAAATTGTTATAAATGCACCTAGTATTAAATTACCTTGTTAATTGAGTTACTTTTGGCCTTTAACATTTTTATAAGGCCTACATGTTCACAAAATTATTAGTGTTTTCAACGCTATAATCCAAAGATATATAATCTCAATTTACATTTAAAAAATTATATATATTATTTATTTTACATTTACCATATATATAAGTATTATAACATTTATTACTTTTTGCATAAGTATTATAACATTTATTACTTTTTGCATGATTATATATATCAATTCTCAATATAGGATTGTAATAATTCAAATTCTAACTAAAGCATATTAACATTGAGTATTTACTCAGAAGATAAAATATCCACCATCCATAATATGTCATAAAGGTGAGACCTGCAGGATGAACCAATAGATGGTTATTAATTGTTGAATTATGACCTGTAACCTTAATGGTTAGTGTGCGAACGTTTAATTTGATACTCAACTCTACTCCAATGATAATTCCACTTTTATATATATATATATATATAAAAGTTAGCTAAGTTAATAGTTTTAAAATTTACATTGTAAAATTCAATATTACATTTTTTTTTTAATCACCACATTATTTATCAAATTCACATTCACTTATTTTAGTTTCAATTTTTTTTTAATGAAAATTCTAAGTTGATTTACTTTGTTTCCTTTCTAATTAATTCATGTATTTGACTAATGCCTGAGTTTGAACTTGTTAACACTGATGTAATCTAAAGTGTATCAAAAATCTAAGGGTGAGTATCGAAGGCAGAGAAACCTCAAGGAGATCAAAAAAATATAGCATCCTTATTCATCCAAATATCTGCAAGGTAACCTCTGTGCAAACATTTGGAAGGAGAACATAAAATTGTTGTCATGATTCTAAAGAAGCCCAACTTTCCAGATTGAGTCATTTCCACAATTCAAGTCTACTTTGTCTTAAAAAAGCAAGTCCCTTAAACTCTTAAGGATTCAAGCCTCTATTGAAGGGCTAATTGATATTTGTCTTAGAGATCATTAGAGGTCATCCGCAGCCCTATAAGGTGTTGCAAGAAAACTTTAAGTTAAAAAAAAAAGTGAAAGAATGGCTACTACAGTCCAAGGTTTGATTTTGTGATTTCTCTTACATGGTACTTAAAAGGTCAACATTCTTACTAAGTCTTGACATTATATGAATTAATATGGTTGTAAGAACTAGGTATAAACTGGATGTTTATGTATGGAATGGGATTCTTTCGATGTATCTTAGATGTGGATGTATGGAGGACGCACGCCAAGTGGTTGACAAAATGTCTCGAAGAGACATCGTCTCCTGGAATACCATGATTGCAGGTTATGCCCAGAGATCAGGCATTTAGGCTTTTCCGTCAAATGCAAGTAGCAAGAGTACCATACAATTCAGTTACAATTGCGAGTGTTCTTCCTATTTGTGCTTATGTATCAGCTGTGAAACGGGGTAAGGAGATTCACGGTTGTGTAATTAGGAATGCATTTGAGTAGGATGTATATGTGGGTAGTGCCCTCTTGGACATGTATGCTAAATGTACAAGTTTAGAGGATGCATTCCAAATCTTTGACAGAATGTCTAAGAGAAATGTGGTCTCATGGAATGCAATGATTTGTGGGTGTGCTCAGAACGGGCATCCAAAGAATGCCTTAATTATTTTTGCCAAATGCAATTAGCAGGTGTAGAACCCAACTCGAGCACCAATGTAAGAATCCTATCCGCATGTGTCGAATTAGCTATTGTACAACTAGGTAAACAGATCCATGATTATATCATCAAAAAGAGATTTGATTTTGCTATATCTATAATGAATTCCCTTATAGACATGTACACCAAAAGTGGGAGTATAGAGCTTGCAGGTCGTGCTTTTGACAAAATGCCTAAAAGAGATCTGGTTTCTTAGAATGCAATGATTGTGGGATATGGAAATTATGGCTATGGTAAGGAATCTTTTACGCATTTCTATCAGATGCAACAAGCTAAAATTAAGCCAGAGAATGTCACATTCACCGGTATTTTGAATGCTTGCAGTTATGCTGGCCTAGTGCATGAAGGGTGGAAATATTTCCATTGCATGACTCAAGATTATCAAATCACACCTGTGATGGAGCACTGCTCATGCGTGGTTGACCTTCTTGGGCATGCAGGTCACCTAGGCAACGCATATTACTTCATTCAAATGATGCCACTAGAACCTAGTGCTGATGTGTGGGGTGCTTTGCTAGGTGCCTGTAGAAATTATTGCAATATAGAGCTAGGAGAAAATGTGGCAGAACATCTTTTTGAGTTAGAACCTAAAAATGTTGGTAACTATGTTCTCCCATCAAATAGGTATGTTGAGGTAGGCAGATGGGATGGTGTAGAAAAGGTCAGAGCAATGATGAAAGGAAGGGGCTTGATAAAAAGGCTAGGATACAGCTGGATTGAAGTCCATACTAGGAACCATGTGTTCTTTGGAGGAGACAGATCACACCCACAATCAGAGAACATATCTGCCATGCTGAGAATCTCCATGTAGATGAAGAATTCAGGGTACGTTTCTCACTCTTTGTGATATTAAATGGGAAGAGGTTAAGGTTTATATTCGATTCCACATGAGCTTCCAAACACATGCCCTATAGAAACTGTTTAAATCACTTGTGTGAAGGCTGACATCCACAGTGTCACCACACTAATCTAATTGTTGGGTGAGAATTTTTGTGATGGATGCTCACAGTTTTCAACATTTCAAGGCTACATTATGTCATTGTGGGGATAGGCTGCCAGAGTACTAGTGCAAGTTAATGCAAGGAAACAAAGATGACATTGGTTCTGTAAGGTAATTATGACCAAAGTTTGGAAAGTCATGTTTCACTCATGGTGTTGTATGCATTTGTTTTCATGTGTAATAATTGACAAGAAGACTAAGGACCATTTTGCATAGGATGATTACCACAAGTAAAAAGGATCATTCACATTGCAATCTGTTAGAGCTTTTGTTAAAGGATAAATTTGAACACTCCCATTATGCACAAACTGATTAATTAGCATAATTACAAAAGATGTTTCACACTATAGTCCATTAAGAGTTTCTTTTAAATGATAAATTTGGACAAACGTCAATAGATATTGTATTCACTTTAAGTACTACATGTGATACTTTAAGAATCCTATGCAAACATACCTTATGAAATATATTTTATTATTGATTCTTTATGCAACTTCAAACTTGTGAGTAAAATCTTCTAAATACTGCACAATGTGATTTGGCATCTATATGACTGTTTTTAGGTCGAAAGGAATTTTTTTTTTTTGAGTTTGATGGGTTATTATTAAGATGGTTACATGAAATGCTGGAATATATTTTAGTGAATGAGTAATTTTGACTTTCATATCTTTCTGAATGGTTATTCAACAATTTATGTATGCAGGACTGTGTATTCTTATCTAGTATGCCTATTCTACTTATTATTATGCTGGAGAAGGGCAGTCTGCAAAATTATGGTCTTGCAACTTCAGCTTACAGCTTGCAAATGCTTTGACAACTTAAGGGGATTTTCAAGATGCAATACATTCTTTAGAGACTTGACAACAACATGCTAGTGAAATGGAGTATCCTGAACTTGAGATGGTCTTTGCAACACAGACATTGCACGTTCATCTTATGAAGTGGGAAGATGCAAGTGCTCTAGAGAGAGTTGTGAACAAATGTGATGCCATTTGGAATTCAATTCCTGAGGATCAAAGACAATGTTGTTGTGGTCTGCACCTTTCTAAGGAATTGTTGCACACATTTTATCTTCTACGAATATGTGATTACAAGGAGGCTTCAAACCTTGTGAATATCTTAGATGTTGTCCTGGAAGATGATATGCAGCAAACATAACAATTTCAGAAGTTGAGTGCAGAACTTAAAAAAGTAGAGAGCAGGTTATTGCAACCTGGTCTACAGAAACACAAAAATGAAAATTGTCCGAGAAAAGAAAATGCTCAAAATGGAGAGTGGTTACTAAAGAGTGCAGTATATGTCTTTCTTTGTAGGAAATTGGGGATAGGTTGGAAAATATGAGAGAACTAAGTTCCAAGGATTAAAAAGACAAGGCCAGAATAGTTCTGCCTTAAATCAGAGACAAAACTAAGCTAGGAGAAAAAGTTTTTGCTGTTATCATCACCCCAAGGAGCGCAGAGTTAGTTGATGGTGCCAATAATTTGACACACCAGAGAGAATATTCATGGTGCCAATGGTTGTAGCACTGTTTGTTGACGTGAGCCATCATTGTAACAAAGTGGATTGATGGTTCCAATAGTTGTAGAAGCCTATTGAGAGTGCAACTGTTGTAGTAGAGTAGTTTGAGAGCACCCATTGAAGCTTATAACTATAGCAGAGTCAACATTTTCCTATTGAACAAGTTTGTCTAGTCAAAGCCACAGCAAGATCAAATAGCCACGAGCCTAAATGAGAACCAGAGCCAAAGCTAAGGCATATCCACGTTTAGTAGAGCAAGATAGCCATAGCAAAGGATCTGACTGCAGAACCAGATCATGAGAAATAGCAAGTTTCTTGTTTCCACTTTGGAAATGTAGAAACTGTACAAGAGCTTTGCTTCCAGCAGATTTCATTGTGACAGTAGTTGCTATAGTGTTGTAGGCATTCATTAGCAGAATCTTAAAGCCATTCTGGAATTTTTTAAACATAGAGAGGGTTTTCTCTGGTTATAAATCCTCATGTTCAAATTCTGTTGAGGATTGGTTGTGTTTGATATTATGTTTTTACTGTCAGTAGTTGACTTTCCGCACAGAAAATTAGCAGTCTAAAGCAAAGAAATTTTGCAATGTTTTCTTTTGCTTCCTATAGTGAAGTATTTCGCTAAGAACTCTACTCGTTGTAACAGAGGTCTTGGGCACAGAACAGGGGACTGTTTTAGTCTTTTGGAATCAAACTTCTGGTTACCCTAAGTCAATTTTGATAGTTGTGTTCTGGTAACCTCAACGGGTTGAAATCAGGGAAAATGGCAAAGACTCGACCTCCGTGTAATATCATCAACTTCAACTCAGTAAATTCAGAAAATAAATCTCCTGATAATGTTTCGGATCATTAGATCTATTTATGTGAAAATTGATTATTAAGATACTAATTTCAAAAACGCAAGAAACGCAAATATGTTGTGTTATAGATATTTTTTCATTATTTTTCTGGGAAGTTGCTTGGAGAACACAAAAACACCCTCAGAAGTGAGGAGCTAGGTTAAGGGGTGCACCATAGACCAAATACAATATGGCAGGTTATTTGGCCAAAAACACTTGGGATTTGCACCTGGCATCGTTCCTTCTTGACATTTGCATTTGGGAAGCAGCTCACGGAAGGTATGGAACTTTGGTGTACATCTCAGTACTCCTTCAACCTCACCAGTGAAGTAAGGCCCATAGAAACGACCCTTACAATAGGTCGGACAATACAAAATAACCCATACAATATACAGGAAAATAAATGGGGACCTCGATCACCCATGAGGCTTTGTTTTGGGTTAGTTCAAAGATCAAGGTTTCTAAGATTGAGTTATCAAAATGTAATCGGATGCCCTTAAGGTAAAATCTCAGAAGAAATAAGAATGCAATCAATTGAGCGAATTCAAGTGAAAAAAAAAGGAGGAAAATACATTGCAAGTAATTTTGTCGGCTGCCTTTTGAAGATCAAAAAACACTGAGAAAGCGGATGAATGCCATGCCCTCCATCCTCTAGACTGCAACGAATCTAGAGTATGTGAATCTGCCATCGAATCGATCTGGGTATTTGCTTTTGTTTGATCTCTGATTCAATCATTTTGCTCAACCATGCAGAAATTTGAATAATATAACACTTATTCACAGAGATTATCCTGATTATACACTATTTGCGGAATGCATGCATAATACATAACCTCATCTACTATTGATCATCAATTTGCGGAATTAAAAAAAAACAATCGCATGCGCACATTGAAACATCAATCACACATATCAACACAATATATAATGGGAAAGCATACAGCTAAAAACCCCCAACTATTTGTATATTATAATGATAGAGAACATGTAACAATACATAGTACAATACCCCTCACAAGTACTTAGTACTATCTCCACATGCTACACACAAACTAGCTCAGATCTAAACAAGTCACGGGTTCAAATCTCCTCCATTGTTTGCCTGCCTATACTGCGCAATCCAAGTTGAGAATATATGAGATCTAAGTTCGAATCTCATTGGCTTGTACTACGCAATCCTCATTGGCAATCTCGATCAATGATTTTGCAAATCTCATGCACAGCTATAGTCACAACTGATAGTAGTCTCACCCTTTCACCCACCTCTAACACTTGTCTCCACTGAACTGTCCGTGCACTGAGTTAACTGATGTATTCTTTAGTTGATTTATGAGTTAATAATTAGTGAACTAATTAATAATTAATTCACACCACTCATCACTAGTGTATTTGTCAGTTAGACTAAATACAACTAGGTTCAACTAAGTCAAATTGAACACAACTCCATCAACTCCTCAATCAACTCCACCAAACTCAATCACTTGAGTTCTAACTGAAGTCCATCATGCAATAGCTCAACTAACCCATAGGAAAAGCATATTTCCTTCTGGCAGTTGCATGTGCCACATCCGTAGCTCGAACTGAAGTGCTGCAAGAGGATAAGATAATGTTTATAGTCCAAATATTATTAAGAGCTAATAATATTCAACTACCGCCCATATGTCTAAAAATAGAGATCCATCTATTTTTACTAACATGACCAATCATCCATAAATAGCATCCAGCAACTCATAGACCATGATCCATATGTCTAAAAATAGACTTTGCGCCAAAAATAGCCCGCGGGCCCACTTAGTGAAGGCGACTTCTTTTCACTAAGCTCAATCATCTTGTTGCATTTTCAACACTCCCTCTCAACAAGATATGGATTATCTGCAACCCCTATCCTGCCTCTATGGTATTCAAATTTGCTCCTGGTGAGCACCTTCGTTAAGATATCAGCATCCTGATCCTCCATGGGAATGTATGAAAGTAACATGATTCTCCGTTGCACACAATCTCTAATATGATGGTACCTGATCTCAATGTGCTTGGACCTATCATGAAATACTGGATTAGCTGAGAGTTTAATGCAACTCTGGTTATCACAATAAATCACAGTAGGCTCCAAGTGTGACCCGAACAACCCAACCAGGATCTTCCTCATCCATATAGCCTCACATGCAGCCAAACTTGTTGCCATATACTCGGCCTCTGCTGAACTGAGTGCCACGGGTCTCTACTTCTTGCTGTACCAAGAAACTGTTGTCGACCTGATACTGAAGCTCCCTCCATATGTGCTCTTTCTGTCTGTTGGGCTCCCTGCCTAATCTGCATCCGTGAAGCCACATAACTTCCTTCTGTCTGTACCACAATCCATATCCCGATGTGCCTCTGGGATAACGCAATACATGCTTGCCTGCCTTCCAGAAGAGCTTGGTTGGCTTAACCATAGCTTGTGAAAGCTGGTTAACAGCATAGCATATATTGACCAAATACATAAGCAACCCCACCAACTATCGATAAACAGTGGTATCCACTATCTCCGCTGAAGTAGCATCCTCCTTCCTCCAACCTCCAGGAAGAGGAGTATCAACAGGCTTGCAGCCATGCATGTTGAACTTCTCCAGTATCTCCCGGGCATACTTACCTTGAGAAACAAATAGTCCATCACTGTGCTGCCAAATTTCCAATCCCAATAAATAATGAAAGAGGCCCAAGTCCTTCATCTCAAACTCTCTAGCAAGATCCTCCTTGCATGAAAGTATCAATAGCTCATCTCCTGTCAAAATCAAATCATCTACATAAAGTAAAATGATCAGCAACTTATCCTCCACCACTATCTGGTATAAGTTGGGATCCGCCTCACTCTTGGAGAATCCAAGTCCGGTGAAATAATTGTCTATCCGTGTGTACCAAGCACGGGGTGCTTGTTTCAACCCATATAGCGCTCTCTTGAGCCTGCACACATGCGACTCGCTGCTGAAGATCTCGAAACCTTCAGGCTGCTCTATGTACACCTCCTCCTCAATGACTCCATTGAGGAATGCAGTCTTCACATCCATCTGATGGATGTGCCACCCCATCTGCGCTAAGAGAGCAAGAATCATCCGTACGGAAGGATACCTTGCAACAGGTGCAAAGGTCTCCTCATAATCGATCCCCTCTATCTGTGAGAAGCCTCGGGCAACAAATCTTGTCTTGCACTTCTCCACACTCCCGTCAGCTACCTGCTTCACTTGGTAGATCCATCTCGAACCCACCACTGATTTCCCCTCCAATCTTGGGACAATCTCCCATGCACTATTTCTGAAAATCGAATCATACTCTTCCACCATGGCATCTACCCATGCGGGATCCTCCACAACTTCCTCGAAAGAGGATGGCTCAGTTACGACACATTTGCTCACAAGAGCCATGTATCCAGTGTACCAATCAGGTGACTGTCTCTATCTGCGCTATGTTGTAGGTGGTCCTACAACCTTCTCTGCATCTTGAGCCAGTCGCTCAGCTTCTGTAGTGCGCTTTCGCCCTCTAATGGTTGGCACTGCATGAGTGGTCTCTTCCACTCCATGAACTTCATCTTGTGGCTGGTCAACATCCTGAAGCTCATCCTTAGGAACTAATAGCTCCTCATCTGCATGCAAGTGTGGCTCCCTCTCAAGCGAACACTTCAT
>APFE030738425.1:0-12229 GCA_000404065.3 Pinus taeda | reverse complement strand
CCTCTTTTTTGAGTGTTAGTAAATATAAAGAGGTTTATGGAGTAAATATAAAAAGATGTTTTATTTATTTACTATACCTGCCATTTATTATATTTATATTTATTTATCATATCTCTTTTATTTACCATGGTATTTGGCCCATAGGCTTGGTATATAATTAGATGTTGATTTTTAACCCTATTTGATATATTTTTATTTATTTACCATACCTCTTTTTTTAGTGTTGGTAAACCTCTTTAGATTGATAGATTGATAGGGCCAACATTAGATTAAAAATCTTAAATGTTAAACATTACAACAAAAAGTTGAATTAACATTTTTACTTTGATTTAAGAAATGGTAGTGGATTTAGTAAAGAGTAAAGATGTTTAAAATTTTAGCTAATTTGGACTTTTAACGTGTTAAATTTTTTTGTTGAAGGTAAATTTATGATCAATCCAAATTCAGTGTATATGATAAAAGAAGTATTAAACTCATGAGATAATTGTATTGATTTTTTTTAATCTAAACCCATGAGATAATTGTATTGTATTTTTTTCTTTTTTTTAGCCCGACCAACATTATTTATTGGAGAGATGAACATAAACATTATTTAGATTTCTAATTTTTTATTTTTATGTTGACCAACATTAACCAAAATTGAACTTTGAACACAGACATACTTAAACATAGGAGTTATACAAAGCTATAGAACATGTCTCTCAACACAATAATATTTCATTTTTATAAAAAAAAAAAAATTATTTTTTTAATGTTGATTAATGATATTGCCCATTCTTTAATATGATAGAATTAAAATTTGATAAAGATAAATTCAATTGCTTGATTTTGTTTTATTGGAGTTATGCTTGCTAATCATGTTACAGATTCCCTAATATGATAGAAGCAAAATTTTATAAAAAAACAAAGTCAAAGTCAACGGCTTGATTTTACTTTATGTTCTAAGGCAATAATGCAATTCATTGTCTTATTTTTTTTTATAGTAATCTGTAATGTTATTTGTTTTGTGGGAGGGGAAAAAGAAATTTTGAATTTCATAGAATATAAATAAATAATAAATATATATATAATATATATATATAAAAGAAATCTTATATTTAAAAAAAATACATATATATTATTTCTGTTCACTTATCACAATGTTTCATTCCTCAAAGAATCGTATCTAAATGGACGTTTTTATAATATATTTCTTGGATTTATGCTGATATTGCAAATTTTTTAATTGCAGATTCCTCTAATATAATGGAAACATTTTGATGAGACTAAAGTCAATGATTTTTCTTATTTTGTTTTTTATGATGTGATATATTAATATTCAGAAGTATTAAAATTTTATTTATATATAAAATTGAGTATTTTTATGTTGATTGTAAATTTTGGAAATTTTTTAGAATATAAAATGAACATTTTTATGTTATCTCACTATCGGTGTGAATGTAGGGTTTTTATATTGACAAGATCGCTTTAGGCGACTTGGCTTTCCATTTAGGGGCCATGCATCAACTTTAGCTGAGTGGTATGCTCCATTAGATACCCTCATGCCTGCAACCTGGAGCCAATATTATAAAGTTTGGTTTATGATGGAGCATGATGATTACAAGGTTGTTTGACCTTAGAGAGAATTGTATTGGTTTAATGCTTCGATATACGAGGAGATTATACATAACTCTGGTTTCATGGAGAATCACAATATGCTTTGGGTTGTCGTTTAGCCCATGGTGTGTTTATTATAATGATGATCTTCCTCGCAATTTTTTGGCGGCGAGGGTCGATGTTTACATTTGAAATTCTGCTCTCTTCACCTACATGGAGGTTGGGGCTAGCCGTCCATCTAGCCATGGGGCGATACATGACTTGTGGATTTTCTATGGATGCGAAAGGGATCTAATTCGACACTCAAGTTCGCCTTTCGAAACAACAGTAATTGGCCACTCAACGGGGTGATTACATTGGGAGTCATTCATGGAGTTTGAAGCAACTCCTTCGTCGTCCTAGTGTGTTGGTGAAGAGAAAAAGCTCTATTTCACTACTTCTAGGAGGTCATAGCATGCGAATGGAGTGCAATTATGTTCTACAAGGTGCTCGTTCATGGCATCACCGAGTTTCAAAGAAAGTTGCTCGTCAGTGGTGTTTGGAGCAACGTCAATGTTCAACGCTGAGGGGTGTCAGGGAAGGAGTTCCTGCTATGCATGGTCGATGGTTAGGGAAGGAGTTCCTGTTGTGCATGGTTGCGTCTCACTGGTGTCAGGGAAGGAGTTCCTGTTATGCATGGTTGATGGGCGGGGAAAGAGTTTTGCTGTGCGTGATCATGGCTCAGGGGTGTCAGGGAAGGAGTTCCTTCTCGTGGCTCGTGACTCTCCACAACCCTAAGACTTCCAAACTCAATCAAATAGTTGGCCATCTCATATGTGGCTTCTAGCTCTTTTACATAGGCTAGTCTAGTCATGTTAAGCACCTTCAATGCTAGTTTTGTGGCTCCAGACCAAAGTTTTGGTTATCATGTATCATTCTACAAATCATTTTCACTGTTGCCTATGGTTTTGAAAGACATTTTAGTTAACTTAGTATATGTAATCTCAAGACTTTAAACTGGTGGTTTTGGGTTGGTTTCCTTGTTTGGTGGCCCTTAACAGTGAGTAGAATTATTTACACTCATTTTCATCAGTAATTGAATGCAAAACCTTACCAAAAAAATAAAAAATGAACATTCTTATGTTGATGGCAAATTTTGGGAATCTTCTAGAATCTGAGAATAAAAAAAAACCATTGACCTCTCTATTGATTGCCAAATATTCCCAACATAAATTCAGAAATATAAAAACGAAGTTGGAATTTCAGAATAAATATATGCTCAAATTCAGTTTTGATAATTGTATCACTTGTATTGAACACATTTAAAAATAAATATTGAGGGAATAATTTGCCAATCACATGCCATTAGTCAGAATAAGCTCGTTTCAAAGGTAGATCGCGAGAGACCTATACGCCTATACGGATATATGTACTGGTTTTTAAATATAATGGAAAACTAAGGTATTTTTCCTCTGAAAAAAACGAAATGTAGCCATCAATATTTTATGTTTTCTTCCGAAGTCACCTGCTCTTCATTAGAATTGAATGAACATGCTCCGGGTTTGTGAACTCAGAAACCATTTAGGGAGCATAATCTAATCTTGGAGAATCTGAAATACCTTGGTAAAGTTTTGCATTAGTTTAAATAATATTTGTTTTATCAGTTAAAAAATTATAAAAAAATATTATATTAATAATTAATATTAACTGGTTTTAATTAAAAATGTTTGATTTTAGTTTTACTTATTCAATAATTAAATTAAAAATATTTGTTGATTTTAATTTTTAAACTTTTGAATTAAATGAATTTGAAATTTTTTTTCTCTTTATATATTTTGTTTATTATCACTATTATAATAAGATATATTAAATTAATTTAAATATATCATGTCAACAAATCTCAAAATACTCAAGTAGATGATTTCTGTAGGAAAGGGTTTTTAATTCAAATGGGCAAATGGAAAATGGACATAAAAATGGAATCCGAAACGTATTCGATTTAGGATTTTTCTCTACCTGCCACATAATTTTACTTGTTCATATCAATTTCCCAGATATGTACCTTGCAACTGTTTTTTCTTACTCATAATGCATACTTTCTCCCAGCTGGCAAATGACGCTCCCAAATGGGGTTTTTTCCTATCTAGGCAATCTATCTGGAAAAAGTTTTGTTTTTCCTCAAGTATTCCGCACATATACATCTTTTCTTTTTCTGGTACCTTTTGGTATAACAGGCTTTCAGAGATTTTTGCACTACATTGTTCCCCTAGAGTATGCACTATCAAGGAATTTCTCTCATTTCAGCCTATAAAGATGTATTGGGCATTATCTGATTTATATACAATCAAGCTTTTTAGTACTGAAAAATAAATAAATAAATTAATTAATTAAATTAAAAATATTTGATTTGAATTTCAATATTTTTTTTGAATAGATTTAAATATGAAAATTTTCTTTTATTATTCACTATTAAATCAAAATAACATATAAAAATTTAGGTTAATTATGGATTTAGCAAACACCAAGAAGGATCAAATCTTTTGAGGTATAAACCCTTTTTTAGAGGGCAAAAATTGAAAAAGAAAATTGCAAATTGAAAGATTCCATCCCCGTGTTGCTTTATTTTTTCATTATTTAAATTGCATTTTTAAATGTATAAATAGATCCAAAACCTTGAAAATATCTAATTTAAATGTTTTAACGGTAAAAGTTACAAATAATTTTATTATAAAATCAAATTTTACTATTATTGAATAGAAATATGATACCAATTATTTTTAATATTTATATTTTCAATTCAATAATTAATTAGAAAACACATAGTTTTTTTTTCTTGATAGAAATGATTATGGAGTATTTATATTCATCTTGGCCTAAATGCCGAAAATCTGATTACATTGAGGATGTTTGTATCCTGTTGCATCTCACTGCTAAGAAGGAGAATGCAGCTGAAGCTTGAAGACTTCTTCCTTGATAAGGAATCTATAGATTCGATTTCATAGATTTTTCCCCACTTGAAGATACAAACAAATTTATTTAAGAGCAAGCAATAAAACATGGCAATAACCAGCTTATGGGATGGGTTCCCATGATTCTTCTTCGTCTTTCATCTTGACCCCGGCAGAGAGGAGGGCAACTTTGTTGGCTTCAATGTCCGCCTCTTTATTATGAGTTCTCAGCACATGGTAGTAATTCAACTTCTAAAAAGCGTTTTCCAAGCCCTTAATTCTAGATATCAGCCTTGCTAGTTTAAGATCCAAAGCTGCAGAGTTGGAAACCATTGCATTTATAATGATCTGGGAGTCACCTATAACATTAGCTTCACTTAGACTTAAATCTTTGAGGATCTTGAGGCCTTGAAAGAGGGCCAAAGCCTCAGCCTGAATGCTGGATGAATGTCCAAGCCCCCAAGCAAAGGAATGGATTTTTTCCCCAATTGGATTTACAACAACACCTCCTGCAACAGCTTTTCCCGGATTGCCGTTTGCTACCCCATAAAAAAAAAAGAGTGCCTTGAGTACGATTTGAGCCTGTCTTGAAAGTCAGTTTCAGATTTCCTTATTTGCCAGTCTTTAGGAGCAGGGACGTTTCTAACTGCTGATTGAAATTGCAAGTCAATGAATGATCCCCAAGCAATGTCCTATTGGCTGAGATTAGTATCATCTTTTATATCAGTCAAGCACTCCTTTAAATGACATTTAATCTTGATTTCTAAGGCCTTGTGAGTCTGATTAGTATTTTTGAAAATTCTTCTGTTTCATTCTAGCTATATCTGCCAACAAATAACCTTTGGAAGGACAGCCCATGCAGTTTTGATTATCTGATTTTTAGGAGGTGGGCCAAGATATTTGGGCAACCCAATTAGAAAAAAGATCAGCAGTGGAAGAAGGAAGCAAAAAGTTGGGATCCAATTTGTGAATAAAGGAGAACCAAATCTGCTTAGAGAAGTTGCATTCAAGGAATAAATGGACCGTTGTCTCTGCATTTTCGTTGCACAGCGAGCAGATGGAGGGACCGTAGAACCCTTTCCTCTGCAATATGTCATGCGTTATAATTTTGCCATGGCAAAGAAGCCAAGCAAAGAAGTTGACTTTGGGCCATGAAGGAAAATGCCAGACACCCTGCCAAGGTGCTGGGTCAGGGGGGACGTATGACATCTCATTCAGCTTGGCATATCCCATGGAGACAACGTAGCCTCTGGCATTCGACCCCCAACCTTTCGAATCTCTTTTCCTCATGTGCATGGGCGCAAAGCCATGAAGGAGGACAAGCAGTGTGGACCATTCATTGATCAGATGAGCCGACACCTCAATACGTTTCCAACCTGCCCAAACAGAATCGCTCCAAAGAGAAATATCCCACAACGAACACAACCCCTCTCTATCCATCCAGCATCGCAGCGCTCTAATGGAGGCTTTGTCTTCAATTGGGTCCATATTCATGATTTTATCAGTCCAGATGCTGATCTTTTTGCCATTTCGTGGGATCCAGTAGGAGTGCACATTGATTAAAGGAGCAGCTTTAACATACAGTTTAAGGAGAGACGAGTTAGGCAAATGAATCACATTGTCTAAACAGCTAGAACAAGGACCTCTGAAATACTTTTTCCAGAGAGCCAATTAGGCCCAGCCAGGCTTGGGCACAATGATCCTCTAGATAATCTTAGCTGCCATAGCCACATTCTGCTGACAGAGGTTTTTGAAATTCAAACCACCCTCCCACAGTGGCTTGGAGATGGTTTCCCAACTGATAAGGGGAATCTTGTTTTCATTCTGTTTTCCTCCCTTCCAAAAGAAACTCCACATGAACTCTTCCATTTTTTTATGATTGTCGGAGCGAGAAGCCTAGCAAATTGAAATAGAGGGATGCTGGTGAGCACAGATTTAATTAGGACAGATTTGCCAGCAGTGTTGAGCCAGGAGAAACCCCAGGCTTGGATCCTAGTCTTGAATTTTTCAAGCTAAGGGAGCCAGTCTTTTCTTGTAGGTCTCTTATGAAAAACAGGAAGGCCCAAGTATTTGAAAGAGGTCCAAGAAGGGGAGACTGCAAAACTCAAACATCTAGAAATAGCGGAGAGAAATCTGGGCGAAGTGTTCCAACTGAAGATGTGACATTTGTTCTTATTTGCAACGCTGCCTGAGGCCTCACTAAATTCATCCAAAACTGCTTTAAATTTAGAGGCAGTACCCAAAAGCAGAGTGTCATCCACAAATAAGGCGTGATTTATGTTTTTGACCCCTCTTGCAATACACAGTCCATTAATATCTTGATCTTGCATCTTTTTGTCTAACATGAAGCTGAGAACAGAGGCTTGGATGACAAATAGCAGAGGGGAAAGAGGACACCCCTGCCTAAGCCCTCTCAAAGCTTTGAAAAAATTAGTGGCTCTTCCATTTACAAGAGGAGCAATCCATGGCTCCGAGATGCATGCCCGGATCCATTTAATGAAGTTTGCTCCAAAACCAAACTTGCTCATGGATTTTAAAAGAAAGCTATGATTTACTCGATCAAAGGCATTTGCTAAATCGAGTTTAATCACCATACCTTGTTCTTTTCAAAGAAGACTTGAATGAATTTCCTCTTGAACAAGGGTGAAGTTGTCCACGATCTACCTTCCTTGGATGAAGCCTCCTTGATTCTCCGGAATTATTTTGAGAAGAATGAGCTTCAGTCTATTTGCAATTACTTTGGTGATTAACTTGTACCCAGTATTTCATAAGGAAATCGAACGGAATCTACTGAAGTTGTTGGCGCCATTTTCCTTGGGTATGAGGGCTAAGAAAGCAGAGTTTGTGCTGCCTCCTATTTTCTAAGTATTTTGAGACTTTTGAACCATTTTGAGAAGATGCTTTTCAACAATGGGCCAACAAACTTGGAGAAACCTGGCAGAGAAGCCATCAAGCCCAGGGGCCTTATCCGGATCCATATCAAAAAGGGCCTTTTTAACTTCATCTTTAGTGACTTTGACCTCAAGGATCTCGTTCATACGAGGAGAAATTGCAGAAGGAATAATGTCTAACAGATCTGAGTATTGGTGCGGATCCTTATCTTCACTATACAAGTTTTGAAAGTGAGAAAAGGCTACTTTCTTAATGTCTTCAAAATCCTTGTGAATGTCGTTATCCTCCTTAATCTCAGAAATAGTGTTGAAGCATTTCCTAGCCTGGGCTTATTTGTGGAAAAAAGCAGTGTTCCTATCCCCTGCTTTGAGCCAGAGATTTCGAGATTTTAACCTCCAGTATTCTTCTTCAGCTAAGCAGGCCTTATGAAAGCACTATTGAAGATGAGCCTCTTGATCTAACAGCTCCTCTGTGACTATAGCATTCTCCATATGAGTTTGATGAGAGGCAAGAGAGGCTTTAATGGCTTTTCTTTCTGTATTAGGGTTGGACAGGGTTTTGACCCATCGTTTTAGAACTCATTTTACCCTTCTAAGCTTTTCCTCCCGGATAAAGAAAGGAGAGCCTTTGACATGCTGACTCCAACAATCCTTGAATGTTTGCATGAAGTATGGCTCCTTGACCCAGAGGGGACTAAATCTAAAGGGAATAGGACCCAGATCAAGATGGGCTAGGAGCTCTTGCTTTAAGGGCTTATGGTCCGAGATGCTGCTAGCAAGAATGTGCATTCTGGGTTCTAAACCTAGTAACAGATAGGAGCTTTGAATGAAAAATCTATCTAATCTGGCAGCAATATGACCAGGGCCCACTCTTTTGTTAGACCAAGTACTTACCGGAAGAAGGTTTGATATCCAGCAAGTCCTAGTCCTGCATAAGATCCTCCGCCCATTCCCTTGCTAGATCTCGGACTGCGCTACCTCCCCTTTTCTTAGACGAGTGAAGAGTGAGATTGAGGTCTCCATCAATAATTATATTTTCCAGGTTTATCAAGTTTGCTTGGTGCCTTATAGAATCCCAACAATCCTTTTTTTCCCCGACATTGAATGGAGAGTGTACATTGAAAAGGCAAAAGATTTCCTTAGTATCCAGATTCTGCATTTTCAGCAGCAACCAATGAGTATTACTAACCTCAAAGGTGACTGCAAAATTTCTGGCATTCCATGGAGTGCCAATCATTCCCGAGGCGCCCCGGGCAGAGATTGCTCTTGCTTCACTTTTAAATCAAATTTTCATGCTTGCTTGCAGGAAGACTATGTCTTCCAGCTTAGTCTCCTAGACGAGAAGTATGTCTGGAGTTTCTGTTCTTATTAAGCTTCTCATGGCTTCTTCCTTAACTTTACTCCCCATACCTCTACAATTCCAGGAGATAACCTTCATTATTTATGTTTCTGGTGGGCTCCCTTGGAGCCTTGGGGCTGATTTTTCAACATCCTAGGCTTTGAGGCTAACAGTTTTTCCAGAGTTGGTTGGCTGCCCTGTAGCTTGTCTTTGTAAGTCTCCTGCTCTCTTTTTTCCCTATCAGTTTTATGGCCTCTTGTAGATCTTCTTACCGAGGTTTGGGACTCTCCTATTTCTCCTTCCTCCTCTGACTTGTCTGTTTCCTGCTCTTCTTCCTCATCTTCTAAAGTCATACCTTTGGGATCTTTTTCCTTTAAGGGAGGCTGAGGGAATACCTTTGCTTGGAGAAACTGGTTTTTGGGTCTCGATCTCCTGAGTAGCTTCTGTCTGATAGCTTGGCAAATCAAATTTGTTTTCTTGCACCTTTTTGGGTGGGGGCATTGAACATTAGCCTGAAGAGAGCCTTTTCCAGAGGGTCCTCCCGATTTTTGCCCTTTGTGATTGATTTTTGCTCGCTTAACTTGATTCCAACCCTCTTCATTCCCTTTCTCTGGCTCTGCGCTGGACGGACAGTTTCTTGCAAAGTGTCCATGAACATGGAATTTCCTACATTTGAATGGAAGTTTCTCATAATCCAAGATCTGCATATGAGACCAGCTGCCGACTTTGATTTTGATTGCCTCTGGGAGACCCACCTCTAGATCTACTTCTACGCAGATCCTAGCATAGTCATACTAATCCTTGTTATTTGCCTGATCAATGAATTTCCTGAGAGTGTTGCCAATGTGTTTCAAGGAATCCCAGTTCCAGCAGTGAACTGGTAGATTTGGAAGACGAACCCACACCGGGACAGCCTTGGGAACATCGACAGCCAGATCAAAGTCCAGAGTCCATTTGTTCAGATAAAGGCCTTGAGAGCCCATGAAATACAACCCATTTTGGAAGATCAGATCTTTGTCTTCTTTGGAGGAGAATTCGAAGAGGAAGTACCCTCGCCCAAGAAAGTAAGAGGTAACACTTTGCTTGATTAGAGGAGCCCAGTTCCTGTTGACCCATTGCTCAGTAGTTTTCAGAGAAGGCAAAAGTCCCGTGAATTGGCCAATGAGACCACGATCTGCCAGAGATAAAGCTTCTTGAATGGGGGTCTCTGGAGGCAAAGATATCTCAGGAATTTCGTTGAGCTTCTTAACGAATTTCGTTGCTTCGCTTCTTTTCTTCTGAGGCAAACCGACAAGAAGCTGGTTGAAAGCGTCAATGGCAGGAGTAGAAGGCGAATCCTTAGGAGGACCCTGCATCTCCATAGGATCAGGCCTGAGGCCGGCTACCGCAGGGGCAGCCACGCAACAGAAACCCAAGCGCAGCTCAGAACGCGCAGAGAGGGCCGACAACAGAAACCCTAGCAGTACCTACACTTCTAAAAGCTTATTCTTATTTTTTATAAGTGTAATAAGTCACAGAAAACACATAGTTTAACACAACTTAACACTTCTATTAATTCATGCCTAAGCCTGCTTACACTTGCTCACTGCAAATACATCACAATGTGTCCCATTATATAACTATGAAATCACTATACTAGATGGACATAACAACATAGAAGATACAACTCACTTACATTGGAAAACAACGATTTCTAGAACAACACCTCCTAACTCACATAGATCTAGATCATTTACTTATCACTAAGAAGACAACTCACAAACCTGTCACATTCCCATACTCTTCCATTTCCACATTATTATAACATCCCCCCTTAATGGAGAAATGGATTTTCTATGACATAACAATGCTTGTTTCTCTAAGTCTCAGCTAGGCTTACAAATATGACTCAAATATTTCATTTTGACTTTCTTTGCTTCAACATATTGATGAAATTTCTTCTTGGATTTCTTGCTCCAAACTTTCACTCTTTCAACTTATTTAGTCTTCTTTGTACTCCAGATCATGAAGTTTGGATATTGCTTCTTATTGCAACTAAGATGATGCCAACCCATTTCAACTCCTTTTCCAACAAGTTCATTTTCATCATCAATAGTTTCCTGTTTACTTGACTATTACCTCATCAATTCATAATAATATCTTATTTCCTCTAGGCTCAAATGCATCAAAATCCCATGAATTTTTTCAAATGTATCCACCACTATTTCCATTTTTATGTCATCTAAATTATTTATTGATTCACCTTTTTGCTCATTTTCAAAAGCATTCACTATTCCAGTTGCTGCTTTGAGACCTGCATCAATTTGTTTAAAAGGTTTCTCAAACCATTCTTCAATAAATTTTATCTAGGCATTATAATCAATTTCAATATCTTCAAACTTGCTTGTTCCCTTAATTGTTGCTATGGATTTGTCTTCATGTTCTTCTTTCTCTGCTATTATGATAATATTCTCATTATGATTTCTTGTCACTTCTACCATGATGAGTAGAGCATTAGCCTCTTGGTTGTCTGAAGCAAACAATAGTTTATCAACCAATTTCATTTCAGAGATAACATGCAATTCATTTTCATAAAACAAATATCCATCATCAAATTTTATTGCAAATTCCTCTTTTTTCAATTCATTAATTGTTGTTGAGTCATCCATAACTTTTTCCTTTGCAATCTCTGCACCAAGTTGTATATTTTCTACTGAAGATTCACCTTCATCTTCATTAGTTTTCTCAGTGCATTCCATTTCTGGCTGCTTCAAATCTATATTTAGCATTTCATATTCCACCTCAACCCTGTGATACTTTCTCCTAAATTGTTTAAATTCTATTCAGTGATACTTTCTCATAAACTATTTAAATTCTCTTAGGAATTATTTTATTTTATTCTTGCTACCCATAATTTTCTTCTCCTTTTCTCCTTTCAATAATGCACCAGATGAATAAATAAAACAATCATAAACCTAGACTAACCTAATAAAGATAAGCTCTCTAAAATAATGAAAACATAAGGTCTTCCGCAACAACTATGCCTCACAAGCGACACTTCAATCACAATTGAGCAATAAGCAACCACATCAAGTCACACGACTTCACTTTGCAGTGGGCAAAAAACACCACAACAAACAAGCTCGTTATTACACAACCTCACAAAAGATACTACATGCTCCTTTGGTCGACCTCTCCATGATTTGTCACATGCAACAAGCACAAGTCACAGCTTCAACTAGGGAAAAGTTTAAGAACACCCCCCTAAATTTATAAATATAATAAATGGGCGAATCTTCATGGTATATAGGAAAAATGGAAGGCGATTTTATCAATAATATAATATGTATATATAATTTTTTGGCGAATCTCTCACGATTCATGGCGAATATTTTACTCAATTATAAAATCTTGTAAGTTCTTGGTATTACCATGGGTTATCATAAACCTGGAGCTTAAAAATTACTATTAGTAATTTATAAAAATTAATAAAATTA
>APFE030738417.1:3757-17382 GCA_000404065.3 Pinus taeda | reverse complement strand
CTTATAAATATAATTTATTTATTTTTTTTAAATATTTTAAATTTATTTATTTAAATCATGATGGGTTAACTGCGTTTTATTGTTATTATCTAATAATGGTTTTTTTTATTATTGAACTTGCATTTATTCCTTGGCATGTGTGATTACAGGTCCGACGAACATGTTGCCCTCTTGTTACAAACTTGTTGTAAGAAGCCTAAGCTGAGAATGGTGAGATGTCGTTAAAATGAGGGGAAAGCATTAAATATCGGAATAATCCATTGATTTGACAAGGTACTATGGATGTCAGGTAAAATGGGCATGAATAGAGGTCGAAAAAAGCAATATGTCATGTTATTTTAATTATCTTTAAATTATTTTAATAAATAAAAAATAGAAAATAACATTCCAAATTTTTACTCGGCATCAATAATGAAACTTTAAAAACTATCCACGGTACAAATTAGATTATAACACCTTCAATCAAACTAATTTGTGAAACTATTAATATGGATATCTATTGAAACTTATTATTTATTATGGTTAATATCTATACAAAATTATTAATTATATGAACAATATCAAAATGACGGAATCTATAATTACATAGATATGTGAAGAGTCTTTTAAATAAGTATTACATTACATACATATAATGGTTTTTGAAAAGTTTTTTAATTAATGTTAGTTAGGTATAAAGATGAAATTTGGTAATTAAAATGTTTATTTTAATAATATTTTAAATTAAACATTTTTCAAAATTAACATATTATTCAATTAGATAAATATAAAAAAATAATAAAACTATTAAATCTAATAAGTTATTTAGTTTTAAAATTCCAACCCTCCAGACTCTAATGTCTAATATTAAAGTGAATTAAAAATGTGTAAATTCCACATGTTCTTTAAATATTAGTAATATCCACTCACTCAAACATACACATTGTCACACACTTTCCGTGAATTTTGAGGGATGGGGATTTAATTGCCAAATTAGATTAATGCTTACATTTTTATTATTGGACCATGTTTTGTATCCGATTGACTTGATGCCAAGTTGTGTGCTAGTAGCAATAGGCTCCATACTTTCCGTAAACACTTTAAAACTAGAAGATTATTAGATGAAGAGAAAGGCCTTATAGTAAATATATATATATGAACTGAATGGAATGGAATGTAATACGTTCAAAATTATTCGGCGTGGAATTCGTTTGACGTTGATTTTCAGACCTTCGCTTGTTGGGTTCTAATCTTTTGCAGTTAGAACTAGATCTAACTCTGCGACTGGGTTCTAGATCTAATTTTCTGCGGCTAGATCTAGATCTAATCTTCTCCCTTATTTCTTTGCAGCTGGGTTCTACGGGCAAGTAAAATATGGCTCCCAGCTTCACGAAAATAGTTGCTGGCTCAGTTCCGTCCGCTTCTAGAGGGAAAGCTCCTACCCATATCGTTAGTGAAGCCCCAGCTCCCATTGTCCAAGTGGTCCAGGCCTCACTCGATGAGCTTTGAAGTTTTCTGAAAGTGCCCTAGTCTGTCGGTTCAATGGTTTTTGGCCGCGGCTGGCAGCTCTCCACAATTGGATCTCGGAGGTATGGAAGCCTATCATTACTGATGAAATTAATATCTACCCCTATGATAGGGGTTTTTTATAGTAGATTTTGAAAATCCTGAAAGAAGACAATGTATTCTAGATTCCGGCCCTTGGTTTTGGGAAAACTCGGGCCTATTCATGAAGCCATGGAACCCATCATTCGATCCCTCAACAACAGTCATAACCTCAGCACCAGTTTGGGTGAGATTGCCAAGCCTACCCTTGCATCTCTGGAATCTCTCCTCGCTAAAAGCCATTGGAAATTCAATTGGGAAATTTTACTGCAAGTGCCCAGAAATAGAGGAATATGCCAGAACCACCTATGCACGCATTTGTGTGGAAATGGACTTCAGCGTTGGATTCCCAGTGGAAATAAACCTAACAAGTAAAGACTATATCTGGAACCAGAAACTCGATTATGAAAGTGTCCTCTTCTGATGTCTATCCTCCTTTGAGATAGGCCATCTAGCCAAAAATTGCCCAAAAGCCTCCCAGAAAAATTCTGCTAGAAAAAACCACCACAGATCTACTTGGTGGAAAGGAGCACAAAAAGAACACTACATTGCCATCAAAGAAGAATACTCTAGAGAAAACTCTGAATCACAAGAAATCGAGCAAGAAAGAAACAACTCTCAAGACAAGCAGGGAGAAAGCGGCACCCAACAAAAAAAAAAAAGTGAACTCGACAACCCCTCAAGCAGTTATGAGGATTCGAATACCGCACAAAATAAATCTTCATTTAACAGCGAAGCAGATCTCCAAATTTCTTCTCCGACTATCTTCAAAAGGATGAACACAATAAATCACGAAGCTAAGACGCCAATGTCCAAAGAACGAGAAGAGATGAAGGAGATGCAAGATAAAGGAAGTTGGAAGACCGTAAAGAAAAAAAAGAAAGCTACAACACCAATCTCGCCAAGAAAGACGAGGAGCCTGACAATTAAAAACTAAGAAAATTATAGGTCCGATAGACCAATTTGGTCTAAGTGGACGGTAACCACCACCATCATCATCATCATCATCATAATATTTCTGAATATAGACTTCAGTACTTTTGCTTCACCAACTTTATTTTAAATATAAACGCATTTTTATTTTTATAAAGTCAACCATTTTGTTTTTACCAGAAATTACAAGAAAGAAGAAAATATATTGTAATTATTGAAAATCTTATTGGAAGCTTTTTAGAGATAAGTGTCAAAATCTTATTTGAAGATTTTAGTAATGTGTTTAAATTGCAAGTAACTCTTTCTTTTATTTTTCAATGATTTAGTAAAAAAGCCAATATTTTTATATCAACTTATACCTTGCTTTTTATATCTATAGTCTTTCATATTATTTATTTTCATCTTAATTAATACTTAATTATGATTACACTTTGAATAAAAAATATTCGAACAAATAAAATAAAATATGTTACTTTTAAAACATATTTTTAATTTTTTTATCGTTCTTTAAAAGTGTTACAACTTACAACATCACCATAGAAAAGAAATCATTTGTTATTTAAATATTCATGACATAAAATTAAATTAGTTATCACCATTCAACAGAAATAGCCTAGTGTTATTGATTTAAAAGCTCCCCTTCATCCATGCATAATCTTCCATTCACATCCATGGATGAGGTTTGTTGAAAAAAGTAGAGATTTTCAATACAAATTTATACATATAATAAATTAAAATGAACAAATATGGCATTAAAGTTTATAAAAAAAAACATACACAAATAGAATTCCTAATATCTCTACCTTGTCGATAATGTAATTATGGACTATCTTGTTATAGAGCTTACAAAAATACATTAACACTACTATACAAAAAGTTCTAAAAAGATTAAAAAAAAACTCACATTGTATTTTTCCCAATGCCACCTAAGAAAAGCAATAAATTTCTTGAACCAATTGGCTCCTTAGATGACACATTAAAAAAAAAAGAGAAATTGTTATATAGCATCTTGGAAAAGAAGCAATATGACAAAAACAATACTTTTGACCAACTTTTAGACAAATTACATTTAACCAAAACTAATTACATCATAGTAATACAAAATAAATTAATAGCTAAATCTATGGAGTCTTGTATTCTTGTATTATATAGTATTAAAACAATGGTATAAATATTACATTTGTGTAACATTATGGTATTACAACTAATTTTATTTTATGACATAACAAAAGTTTTATACAATTTACAAAATAAATAAAGTTTATTTGAAATAAATTGAATTAAATAATTGTATATTAAAATAATTTTTTAGCACCACTCGCTTATATAATGTGTATCAAAGTTGTGATATTAATGCCACTTATATCTTCAGTAGTGTTAAGTGGTATTAACACAACTCTTTCCAATAACATCATTTTTTTACATTTAACATTTTTTATTACATAAAATAAAGCTGACAAATTATAATTATTATTATTATTATTAAAAATATGATAAGAAACTGTGACCATAGCAATCTAGGACAATTATTATTTTTTCATTAAAAAAAAATTGATAGTTTTTCAAAGTGTTTAAAAGCATTACTTTATGTTTAGCTACCTTATTGATATCAAAATAAATGTACAATGTGTTTGTGAAAGTTTTTGTTACTCCTCCTCTCTCCTACCAAATATAAACAAAGGGGTTTAACTTGGTTGTCCATTCTACCAATATTAGTTATCTCTCTAATCATCATATTCCTCATCTAATGAAATGGTTTTGAGGGATTAACTACAGTAAGATTCCTAAGACAAAATATGGTAGAATAGAAAGAAAATATTAAACTCTTTAACACCCAACCTTTTTATCTTATTTTATTTTATTGTAATTGTAATTATGATAAGCATTTAATAAACCGCTCAAGTGTATAAGCCAAATAACCATACAATGGACTATAATGCAATGACATTAAAATTTATTTGACTATGGCAACCCACTACGCCAATCCAACAATGGACAAATGATATAACATTAACCACTAATAATTTCACCAGATTATATGAATAGTCGAATGGCTAGGTTTTGTGATGTGTTCAGTGCGCTTACTCCAAATAAGGATCAACCTTTGTTGGACAATGTGGCAAATCTGATAAATAAGGGCACCATCATCTTACCTCCCACAACAGATGGAGAACCTTTGGCTAAATGGCCTCTCGGACCTCGCTCCCGGTGCTTCACGACTACACAAATCAATGGATGGCCTTTTAGCCTCTATAACCCAAATTTATGTATGGAACGACCCTTTATTCATGTGTTGTGTCTATGAATGACCCTTTATTCATACGTTGTTTCTATGTGGCCCTCACAACAGAGAAACATGCTTTAGTGGGTTAATGCCCATTAATAAATCATGATGGCCCCACCCTCCAATGACCAGAGTGGTCAAAATCTCAGTAAATGGCAACCTTCTGCAACATGATCCACTCCTTAACGATGGGCTCGTGGCCTTCCAAGCATGTATGGAAAACACTCCCTAATACTAGTGCAATATATGTATGGCTCTACATCCCTCAACATATTAGATCTTAGACCCAACCCTTACGCAATTCGTTAACATGATAATTCGCAGATGCAATCTTTTTGCAGTGACAACGAACATGCCAAAATTATCTGCGATTAACCTTGCCACCTTTTGTCGATGCTTTTAATCAATGGCCCAATAATAATAATGTATTTGTTTCTTAAATAAAAAGAAAGGAATTAATCTCTGTAAAAGATCTAGATAAGATCTTCTCGTCCTTTACAACTTACATGGACAAATCTCATAACCCTTCGATGAAATCAAAAATATGGGAGAAATCGAACTAGCTAAGGTGGTATCTCATACCACTCAAGTTGGGTTTCCAACTAGGGTGAGATAGCATCCCATCGAAGCTAGCCTAAGTATCTCACCTAAAATCCTCACTTGTAGAAAACTCGTCTAGCTTCCACATCAAATGTCAAGAGAGAAAATCCAAATTACATACCTTCCCTTCATCCTTCGTCCTTCCTTGTTATAGATTTCGATTGGGTTGTTTCCAAATTTCTACAATTGACCATAATACCATCGACTAATACCACTGACAAATACCATCAAAAAATACGTTATGAAAATACCACTTCTTACCTAATTATTTATTAACATCCATTAGTTTTCCATCTTTGATTATAAATCAAGGGTCCCCTTTTTCCATTTTTCCAAAACTCTCCGTATCACTAGCTTCAGGGAACAAAGGGCTAGTAAGGGTGACATATTCCGATAATCAGTTGGTTGGGGATATTATATTCCTCGTCACCCAAAATTTCTTTCCCTCAAGTAATTTAAGTGTTAGATGCTACAATATATGCTTTCCATTCTACTTCAAAGTTGGTTGTCAGTAAGGCTGCAGATAGATATATACTATATATCCCACTTTGAAACTCCTGTACACTTTTTTAAGCTGCTCAAATGCCTCTTGTGCTTCCTTTGACCATACAAAGGCTCCCTTCTTAGTGGGGTTGGTAAGCGGGACTGTCAGCTCTGAATGCCCTTTGACAAACCTTTTATAATGTGTGTAGATACCCAAGGAGCCCCACAACTTTATTACATTCCTAGGAGTGGGCCAATTAAGGATGGCCTCAATATTCTCCTAATGCACTTTGACCCCCTAGCCTTTGATCATGTGCCCTAGATACAACATCTATGTCAATAAATGCTCACATTTGGAGCTTTTAGCATAGAAATACTACTCTAAATGTTATAGGTACTTCCAACTATAGATCATGATGAGAGCTTGGACCTCTTCCTCTAGCTCAAATCCCCTATCCGGTGGCATATCTCTGAAAACCTTTTGGTGTGTCTATAATAATGCCATGTTGTCAAGATGTTGTTATATTGTCTTCCCCTACATAACTCAATATTCTATTGTCCATAGGATATCTCCATGTTAATGATCTACCTCCATTCTGTCGGATGTCACGATCTTGGGAAAGTACTAATGGATCCCTCTTTGCATCACCTTCTTACCATATGGCCCTGTAAATCCATATTCAATCTCCTAATAGTTAGTTATATGTGTCCCAATTGAATATAGCCATTGGACCCCTAATACCACATGGGAATCTAGGCAATCTACTATAAAGAATTTATCGGTAACTATGTAATTTCCCATTGTTAGATTCATGTTGGGAACTATTTTGGTGCACAACATGTGGTTTTGTTCCTTCTTTCCAGGAATCAAGGCTATAAATCCTCCATCAATTGTCAACCCCCTTCTGGATTCAAACTCTTCATCAATGAAATCGTTGGAGGCCGCACCATCACTTAACAAATTCACCTTTTTCCCATGTATGATACCCTTCATCCAAAGAGTGTGATACCTCATAACTCCTGTAAGTGAGGAAATAACTCCTTCATGGGTCTCCTTTGGTAACTACTCTACCCCCATTCCTTTTGATTCTCCCTTATCCTCCTCTGGTACTTCTCCCTCATCCTCGCTATTAGAAAACACTTCAATATAGTGGGCTTTCCCTTTGAGACATCGATGCCTTGGCACCCAAGGTTCCTAAGAGGAGAAGCATAGTCTCATCCTTCTGATGTCTCGCCTGGTCTCCTCATCCATCTAGTTCTTCCCTAACCATTCCTTTTGCGACTATCTAATATCTTCATCCTTCTGAGAAAAGGTTTGTTTGGGAGTGGACTTGGTCTTTGGTACTGCATCCTACATATCCTTTGCCCTACTAATTTCACCTTGTAAAGTTTTGGGCTTATAGACTCTTACCCATCCATGCAAGGGTTCTGATAGACCTTCTATGAATAACATAATTGTCTGTCCCATTAAAATATCAATGACCATTACAACCAATCTCTAAAAATTAGTGATATAGGCTTTGACACTTCCTTTTTGCTGAAGCTGAGTTGAATCCCTAAAGTCCAACTCAAGGTCCTTCATATCGAATCTCTCTATCCTCTTGTTGACGGTGTTGGACCCACCAACATTCAAGGGGATCTCCTTGGTAAGAAGTCCCAACTAGGCCTCAGATCGTTTGCAGTAGGCATCCCAACAGTGGGTGGTAATGTAGTGCCTTGACCATGGTAGTGTGCAGAGATAAGTATGATGACTTCCATCGGAAGCAAGTGTGTGACCTTGCAGCGAGTCAAGTGAGATGCATGGGGGTTCTAACACATGAAGGTGAAAAGGAAGTGTGCCCCTTAGAAGCCTATAATAGTATGCAACCTGAAAGGAACACATGAACGGAATGACATCACAAACTGAAATGCAGAATAGTCCACAAAATAAAGTGACGGGTTAATCCAATAACATGCATTTCAATAAGATTCATACAATTGCATACAATGTAGTCCATAAGAAAAATCGTAAGTTAAACAACATACATTGTTAAAGAAACCAGAATAGTCCAACTACATTAAAAACATATGCATTAAAGTGTGTTGGATCAGTTATTATTCTTATAAGTGAAAGTTCCGTCCATACATACACCATTGACAGCTACTAGCCCTAATAGTGGAAGATTACAGTCAAGAACATCTGCTCGTCCAAAGAAGTATACTCGCTCTATGTTGTGGAGAATCCAAGGCTCGTCACAATACTCCCAAGCCTTCTCTAAGCCTAATCTTAGAGAAACTTTTGACTCCCAAAAGCCAATTCTATGAGTTATGAGGTTCTATTTATAACAAAGGGTGGGGTGACCCTTGACATTCCCCTTGTGACTCTTTGACTGCCCTCATGACTCTTCAACTTCTTTATAAATAACTCATTACATTACATAGTGATTGTTCACATTCCATTAATGACACTTGGAATTTCACTTACAACATATTTACATATAATATGCATTTTCCACACGTACCCATGTGAGACAAAATAGTCTAGAGAAAACCTAACAAGACAAAACACTATGACTCAAAAGTTTGGGGAAAGACCAAATTGGCAACATCCACTTGATGACTTTCGGTGACATATTGATACCAAGCTTGGTAATGTGTTATGGTGTCCCCATACTGCTTGATAATGTATTTTTGATAACAAACTCTTACCTTCATAGCTTCTTGGTATATGGTCTTGCAAACCTTATCCGACTCATCCTAAAGCATGCACAACATTGTCTTAACTACAACAAGACCACAAATGTACTTCTACATGTTTTTTGCGCTCAGCTCCAAGTCATCGTTGGTGGCCTCTCACTTTAGTTGCTCCATGTACCTGTCGATCTCTAGCCATACTTGGTTCTTCTCCTTAGCTTCAGTGAGGGAACCGATTGACGGGATCTTGTGTGTTCTCACAATGACATCCAAACTCTTATACAACCGTGCATATGAGGCTTGTATGCTATTGACAAACGGGGCAAGTTGCTCATGGTTTTGGATCAACATCTAGATCCTTGCTTTGTCTAGCTTTGCCTGCAACATCATCATCTTTGACAAGTGAAGTGCGGCTCTGTTGTACCTCATTGTCCATTCTCGCACATGGGTGATGGCAGCATATGTCCCTGAGAGTCTGGACAATATTTTTGCGCTGCTGTGGAAACCATATAGATGGACAAGTGCCTTATGCACAGTGACGAATCCATCATAAAGTTTCCACATGGTGGCCTCAAGAGTTGATACTTTAGCAAGTATCGCTATCCTCGTCTCTTCCATTGTGAATCCTATAGATTGTTCCGCCTTTTGCCTGGTCGGTTGCAAGTCCTTTGCCATCAATTCATTCTCTACTCATAGGAACTTGACATTTGAGCTTATGGCTCCTGCATAAGCCATAGCGGCATCGACCATGGCGACTGGATTCTTTCTCATATATGATACTATCACCCTTTCCTTCATAAATGGGGGTGACGCTTGATCATCTAGGAAATGATTTCTCTGAGGCCTCTACAATCTTCTGTTGAAACTCGTCAAATGATAGATTATACACATCCATCATCGGATCATCATCAAGGAGAACAACCTCTCCTTGCTTGCTCGGAACTGGTTCTAATGCCAAAGCTCCAAGATCGAATGTGAAAATGAGCATTGGCGGCATCCATTAAATAAATTTGGTAAATTTAGGGTTTATGATGTGAAGGCCAAAAATCTAGGAAAAAGCAACACTTGGCGGCAGTTTCCAAAATAACTCAAGTGCCACCTTTGACTGCTAAAAATAGATCCCTATTTTTAGGGATGTTTTTTTTCCTTTTGATTTTTCATTTTTAAAGGAAAATCTACCATTTATTTCCCAGAGAGATTGCGCATTTCTGGGAAGAACTAGGCAACTCATTAGCTTATGCATCAGGAAACTGCTAAGGTAAATATTTTGCATAATTTCTAGGTTGAGTGGCCTTGGTTTCCTCTCATGCTCTGTGCAGTTTCATAGCTAGAGGAAGGTTGTTAGCTAGCTTTGCACAATTCTGGAGCTGGAGGCTCACTATTGGCTTGGACTACACAATTCCCAAGAGCAAGGTTGGTTCCCCTCAAGGATTGCATAGTTCACTAAGGCAAGCCTAGAACTAGGTTGAAACCAAGTCAAGAGATCGGTTTGTGGGTTAGACAATAAACCAAGTAAGAAAACACAAGCCAAAATGTAAAATATAAAACTCAATCAAAGCACACGTACCCGGGTCAGTGTGAGATAAGCTGATGTGATTTAGGAGGGAGGATCCAAAACGAAGTATAGGAAAAAATTTGGAGGGTGGTTGTAGCCGCTACAACATTGGCAACACACTGGTAGAACTCTAGCTCTTTGTATGTACCTTGTCTCGTGTAAAGCAAGTCTAACTCTTCCAGAAGTATTGTTTGATTGTTTGATCATCATGGATTCTTCACTAGCTTGAGTTGAAGTTGTAGTCCCTACATTTCTCTTTATCGGTAACACATAAACCAAGCCAATTCAACTGAGTTATTTCGATTGGGGATGAGGGGTATATTGATGCACAAGTAATACAAATTGTCATAGTTTTAGTTTCATCTCTAATGTTTCTCCATTGCCAGCAGGCCTGGACAGTAGTCACTTCAGGAACACAAGCATTTCTCTGCTGCTAGTGAGCCTGGACAGTACCCCCGCATAATTACATGCTTCATCTCTCTGCGGAGGAATCCTTTCTCTTCTTTAGCCTTTATTTTATTTTTCATTTCATTTTATTTCCTTCAACGAGTTGTGCATAGGCACTTATTTATTTCATTAGGCAGAAGAGGGATCTTGACTTATTGAGAGCGGAAGAGGTTGTCCCTTTACAGAGGAATGTTTATATATACCTTTGACATACTTGTTAAGGTTTTCCCCCTTCACCTTACTCTACTTGATTGAGTTGAAAAGGTTTAACCGAATATAGAAAAATGATTGGAGTAGGCGGTACTAGTTAAAAGTGCAAATGTTGTGATTTCACCAAGACTCGCTTTGAAAGGAACATATTTTCCATCAAGGTATCATCGACTAAAAGAAACGCAAGATTTTCATAAGGAGGGAATAGATAGATAACCAAATGTTGATAGTTGTACATTTCCTCTTGTATTTCACCCTGCTTGTCTCAAGAAGCCAAACAGGGTTTCATGGGGAAACTAATCCTAGGGGTGTATAAACAAAGAAGAAAAAAAAGTAAAGGAGCGTAATAGAGTAAGCAAACAAAATAGAAATAGAACATTACTCCTACTCCTAAGCTAAGTAGAGCATGGGCCAAATCACATGAAGTGATATTTCCAATGCAGTCATTGGTGCATTAGTTGACCCATGTAGGTGATGGCATGACTAACAAGAAAGATATTCAAGAAAACCAATAAATAAGAAAGATAAAGCAATGCAAACCAAAATATTCGAAGTTTGAATGTGTCTTAAGAAAATAAAGGATTGAAAGCACATGAAAGGCACCCTGCAGATGTATCATGGTGTTGTGCCACATTTCGCGTGGATGACAAGGATATACACTCTTTCAAAAGTGACAAATGAGAAAACATGAAGAAGGAAGAAAATTTTCATTTCACAATATTGCTCGCTACATATGACTCATCCAATGCATGAGCAATAGGATCATGTGATTTTGGTGGAGGATGTGGAAACTATACACTATATTGATTTTCAATGTGAACGGGAGAGTGATGAGTAGCCTGGGGAGATTTAACAAATTTCTGATCAGATGTGGAACTGGGCTCAAGGCTACGAGAACCTGACATAACCCTCAGCTCGGGCTGAAGTGCCTCCACAACTTGAGGGGTTTCCACGTCATCAGAAGATGGAACATCAAATACCAGTGGGTTAGAAAGATCAATAGTGGGTGAATCAAAATCGTGATCAAATGAATGAGTGAAAAGATTGTGATAGCCACGAGAAAAAAAATTGAGAGAGACATCGACATCCTCATGATCTGACGAATCATAAAGAGGGGTTGATGAGAAATAAAAATTTTCACCCTCTGAATTTCCAGAAATGAAAGATGAGAGATCAAGTGGACTCAGGAAACAAGATTTGTCCTCTCCACAATCAAATGACAGATTGAAATCATGTGCATTCTATGAATGGTCGGAAGTGGAAACATCCAGGGATAAATTTTCACAGGAAAAATCAGAAATGGTAGAATTGTAGAAGATGTCAGTATAAATCAGACGAGGTGTAGATAGAAGGAGGTCATGTTTCATCGCAACTTCTTGTTTAGATTCCCACACATACTCATAAAAAATGATAGCACGGGTTGGTCATTCAAAACCAACTCCATCCATAACTTGATCCTCGTGAACATCACATATGGAATCCGGAACGGATGAACAAAAAACACCAAAATCCAGAGGATCAAAGGAACTAGTGGAAGGAGGTCAAGGGGAAGAGACCATGTGACAACCATCAAGCTTGCAGTCCAAATCTACGCAAAAATCTAGAACATGTGGGGTGGGAGGAGAAGGTGACAGTTCAACAGGTAGGTTCACAAATCTCCCACCTCATCCTGCGGAGCTAGAGCTATTTGATGAGAAGGGGACGAAGGGTCACTTGGGATAGCGACCTTGTCCATCTCAAATTTAAAAGCTCTAACACCAAGGTATGCTAGGAAGGGTTCGAAAGATTTTAACTCATGTGGACTTTGCAATATGTGAACAAGATACTAAAATATTTTAGTCAGAATGTAATAGATTTGACCTGCAAATATATGAAAATAGAAATATGCCTAGAAATAACAAGATCTGAATATAAAAATGCTTCTCTTTATTAATCAAAACCCTTGAGGTAGGGCAACGCCATACAATCGCTCCTTAAGGAAGAAGAATACTCCTCAAGCCATATTCTTGTCAATACATTAATCCTTGACATCGCTCAATGGGGAGTCTCTAGCCTCTATATAGGCTTCATACATACAATACCCTAGGTCATTACCATGGGTCTCTCAATACCATATATCAAATACAATGGGCTTATCGCATTATTCCTAACTACTAATAGTCCCTTACATGATGCCGGTTAACCACTTTATTTATTAACTATGACCCACTTATTTATTATCCTTACATCTCATTAATACCCTAAGTACCTCCCTTTGTGAAACATCAGTCCCTTTCAGAAAAATTGTTAAACGAAAAGCGTGAAGTGTGAGAGAATATTTAATAAATAAATGTGAAACTTTTTACATTCATAGCATTGAGAGAATGATGAATTCATTGATTAAAGAGAGACCAATTATTAAAGAGTCTGCTTAATTTATGGTTATCATTGTTTTGTTTATTTGAGAGTAGGGTCAATGCTCTACCGTAAGCGGAGATATCGTGACCACTGACACACGATAAAGCTTTACTCCCCTCTTCTTTAATTTAAATATTTTAATTCTAATTTATCAATCATTATGATTCTTTTTTAAATAAGAAAATTTATTAATACAAAGTATTTTGTAAGAGTAAATAAACCAGTTTGACTATGCTATATTTTTAAATTTTTTTGGGATTTTAATACAGAAAATATAATTGTGATTTTTTATTATTCTTTAGTTTGACTATGGTATGTTATTTATTTTTTTGGTATTTTAACCAAAAAAATTATAATTGTGATTTTTTTATTATTTTTTACAAAACACACCAGTTTGACAGCGTTATGTTTTTTAATTTTTATGGGATTTTAATTAAAAAAGTATTTTTGTAATTTTTT